>CM028362.1:74784510-74936815 GCA_016624345.1 Platycodon grandiflorus
ATAGATAAGTCATTTGGCTTTGTTTAATGAGGATGAAATGGATTTTGATGGTAAAATAGTTTTTGAGCGGTCAAGATGGTCAATTGAGAATAGTTACTAACATTTGTAAACACAAGGGGAGCACTAGAGGGGGCGCTGGCTGAAAATTCAGACACAAGGGAGGAAGATGTGGTGGGGTGGGCTGCGGTGTTGTGGATCTAACCCAACCAATTAATTTGAATAACAAATGGGAAAAAGTTTCAAATACTCGACAACTTGAATGGATGATACCTTAAAAAAGCTACACATTTAAGTTTCACGGTGCAACTATATCTTGGCCATATAGTTTGCCTGTCAAGATAGTCGGGTAAAACGTGGCGGCGTACGGGTTTGTTGAACCTATACCAATTGAAATTATGATATTAGCCTACCGTTAACAGTGTTTTAAAACTCGGGCGTTACTGTTACGTAACGGCAAAGCAAGAGCGTGCTTCCGTTACACCCTGTTACAGGTATGTGTCACGGGAATCACTGCATAACGGTCTGCTACCGTTAATGGTGGAAATGGTGGTTTTGTAACATTTTTGTCCACCTTGTAACGGTATTAATGGAGATTAGCTAACGGTTTTGTTAACTTGCTAATTGCCTTAATCTTTTGTCTGTATTGTGGGCTGAAAAATGATGATAAATTGAAGTGCCTGAAACTCGAACCTGGAGGGATAGAATACTACAGAACACCTTATGCCATCACGCCACACACGCTAGTAATTATCTGTGAGTTTTAGTCATATATTAAAGAACCGTTTCACATTATAATTCCATTTGTTGCTTCCTTGGTTACAGCTTACAACTTTTTAATGTGAAAAGTTAAATTAACATTAGAGTCAGATCTAGGTAAAGACATAATCAATGTTATCTGAAACAAATAGGTGTACTACTTAATCAAAATAAGGAAAAAAATAAATAAATCATGTGGATTGTTGTTCCTTGGCTAAAAAAATGATTTTGATTGAGTGAAACATTTAATAACCACATATATCATACTCCCTCCGTTCCTATGAAAGAGTCTGTTTGACTTGACTTTTTGATTAAGAAAGGTTAATTGACTCTATTATAAATATTAGAATGTTGTGTGTTTTCCAAAAATACCCATGTGAGTGGGGTTCATCACTTAAAGTAGGAGTCAAATCAATAGTAAAATGGTAAAAGTAACATCCAAAAAAGGAATGATTATAAATTGGACACATTTTATGCAAGTATGCTGTATGCAACGGCCTAAAAAGGAAAGATGGACTCTTTTTTAGGAACACGGAGAGTAGTTTGTAGTATCATCGTTTGAACTTGAAAAATGATAAAGCACATGAATTTGCGAAGATGTGAATTTCAAAAATGTATATATAAAAAAAAAATTAATTTCACACTCCTGGCTACCAACTCGGCTATGTAACGTGTGTTACGCCCCGCGACCGTAACAATGTAACCACCATCGTGACGGTGGCTGTGACCGTTATTTAAATCCTTGATTGTTGATGTCACCTGACATAGGTGGTTTTGTTTCAAGGCTCTCTCCTCTCTTCCAATATAACAGTCAGAAGAAGTGGAGGTGCCAAGCCTGATATCTGATCTTGCTTTCCCGTTCACCTTTGTTATGTCTACTCTGGAATGATGCACATTTCATTTTTTCTTTTCTTTTTGCAATATAGGTTATCGGGGTCTGACAGTCTCTTACTCATATCTCTGTATTTGTGCAGGAACATAGCACGAGGTGGGTTAACACGCAGCACTCAATAACATCATCGTAGACCTTGTGTTGAGTCCTCTTCTTATTCGACGTTTTATTTTTTTTTTTCTATTTTTACCCTCACGTGGTTGATTTCAAAACTGTAACCTGCATGCCGATCCCCCTTGTGTTCTTCCGACTGTGAGACTAAGTGAAAAGAAATCAAAGGAGAAGAATCCAGAGGTTAGAAATTGGTATGCTTCTGACTTAGTATGTGGTCCCTCTGCTCAGAAATCAGCAAGAAAGAGATGAAGGGATGTTGAAGTTGAGCTAACCCTTGGCAGATTTTTATATGAGAGTGGCAGTTCGTTTTGTGGTTGTATAGGTAGCTTTGGTGTTTCTTTTGCGCCACTTGGTTTTTTCACCCCCTCCTTGTTTGAAATAGTCATATATTTTGTAATTTGCAGCTTAGTGTGATTGCCGTTATTCAGGTTTGTCAATATTCTTGTAAGCAGATATAAGAAAAGTTTAAGTATTTCTTTGACCGTGGTCTATATTCATGACTTTATGATAATTGTAGACACAGATTGGAAATATTAAGCTCTTCCACTCTGCTTCATCGCGGGCTCTTGTATTTGGGGACCGAAGCATGATTGATGTCACATGGCACTTTTGGTATATCCCAACGAGATTGGTTTTAAGGAAACCTGACCTGGGGGGTTAATTTTGCTGCTTTTGTGCATGTCCTAATGCCCCTTTTGTGGATCAGATAATTCTGTATTGCGTTTTGCCTCCTCAAAAATAAAATTTAGGAGATTGGTGTCTGATGCTCTAGTTGTATTTGCCGTTGGGGGGTAATTTGATACTTTGCTTTATATGTTTCAATGATTGCTCCTAATGTTACGATGAACCAAAAAAATCTGAACAAAGGCTAAGTGGTAAACAAAGGCAGTGCGTTCGAAGTTCTAGTGTAGTACAAAGGGTGAAAAGTATAATATCTTAAAAGTGTGATGTTGATGGATATGCGAGATACTTTTATTTATTATTTTCTCAGATTGTATATGGGGCTATAGAATACACAAGTCAAATGATACTCCATTCGAAGTTAAGGAACTGCAAAATCGTTTCCTTGATTGCTAATCAGACAGTGACCGAGTCTAGCAGCAAGCGGTTGAATCAACATTTACACGTATTGTACATGAGCTGATAGAATTCACACGTTGAAGTGGGAATCAAAGTTCACATTTATTATCAAATGTAAGCTATTTTATTTCTTGGATCCACATTCCATGGCATTGATATTCCATTATCCTTCTTTGATACAAATAAAGGCCTAGCCCTTGGGTTGGTAGGCCTGGGAGACGATTCAGGCCGATCAAAATCAGAAAACTTTACCGGCTTCCACAACCTATTTCATCATTACAGCATCACTTCAACGTCAAAGCCGTGTTGCTGTATCGGGAAAAAGAGCAGCACTATAGAGTAGAGAGAGGTGGCTGAAGCTGTTTTGATTTTCTAATGGATCAATGACAGGGAAAAAGAGAAGCACTAATCTATGTTTCTCAAGTAGTATATTGCAAGAGGGATTTGTTTGTTGGCATTTTACGTGCTCTCTCGCTCTCGTGGCAAATAAACAAAATATTGATAGAAGGAGCGGAGACAGCAAGTATGGAGAAGAGTTGTACAGAAGCTTATAGAAGGATGATATATTAATCATCCCTAATGACATCAACAATTAATGGAAGTACGTAGAACTATGATCACCACTAGGACTAGGCTCAGTGTTGTGACATTGCATATATATTAGTCCTAATAAACAAACCTCTTCAATCAGATTCCCCACTTTTAACCGCCGTTGAAGTTGGGAAACAAACAAACCCGACTGACTGAAGTACTTGAAAATTTCATAGATGAATCTTCAGAAATTTAGCAATATCCCTAAAACCAACTAACTCTAACAACATCTCGCGCAAGCTAACTCTAACAAGTTAAGATTGCACAAAGTTTGTACAGTAATAAATCCATAAGGGTACAAAGAAGTACAGTTATCTTATTATTATCTTCTGATGGTGCACATTAACCACAAATTAAAACGTATTTAATATATTTAAACAAGGCACCATGATACCTCCAACATTTGAACTTCACTGCGGTCCGGTGACCAATTCTCAGCTCTGCTTCCCCAAAAATCTCCAACGGACCATATCAAAGTGAGAAACCCTGCCAAATTAAGAGAAAATTATAATTACGGAAAACATCACCAAGAATGTCGTTGCTTGGTATTATAGCTTCTGTGATCAGAATCTTAAACTATTGAGCTAGTAAATTTTTCTTCATAGCTTTCAGAAACTATTGAGGGAAGAATGAGAATTAGCAAGTAGAGGAAATTAGTGCAGTTTTCATATCAATGATCATAGAGCCGTTATTATTCAACTTTCTGATGAAGATTGTCAATACAGGTCTTAAAGAATCCAAATAGAACACTAAGGTGAATCAGATAAGAACAATTATAAAGTATGCCTTAAATGAATCCATACTCAATTAAATTAGAACACAATGCAATTGATCCAATCTGTAATTGTCTACATTCTTATAAACAAATAAATTAAGATGACTACTATAATTGAATTCCAGTAACTTCCTAAGAATCTACTGTGGTATTAGATTGTGGTCAATCTAATTCTTAAGAATAAACTCGATTGGTTCTTTATGCATGATGTTGAGAATTACTGTATGTCCATAACTTGATCTGCATTCACTTATGTATCAAACGATATATTTGTACGATTTTATGCATCTGCAATGTGTGTGTGTGTGTGTGAGAGAGAGAGAGAGAGAGAGAGAGAGAGAGAGAGAGAGAGAGAGACCGTATATCCGTCTTCAAAGTTCACTAGTGTGGAGCTTCCTTTGTAGCCAAGCGAGCTTTATTGCAATTGCTAACACAAGCCAATTGAAGACATTTTCAAGGAACTGAAAGTAAGCATGCCTCCACGACTCCTTGAAATGCAAACCCCACAGATTCCTAAGAAACCAACCAAGAAACCAGGGCCTATTCCAGCATAAAACCATAAATGATCGGAATCATCACTGCCTTCACTTCCACGAGCAAGTGGTTCATTGTTGCCGGAGCAACTCTTCAAGCCAGGTGCTCCACAGAGTTCATTGTTCCCTTCATAAATTGTTGGATCATCTAGAGTTTGGAGTTGATGTCCAGTGGGTATTCGCCCTGATAACTCGTTGTATGAAAGGTTCAAGTATTCGAGGAAATTCAACTCAGATAAGCTTGGAGGAATTGGGCCAAAAGTTTGTTTCTCGACATATCAAGAGATTCCAACTTCTTCAAATTGCCAATCGTCTTTGGGATCCTTCCATTCGCTTGATTTCCGATATATTCAATACCTTTAACCCCGAAAGATCCATCAACCCTTTAGGAATTTCCCCAACCAGGTTGTTATTTGAAAGGTCTATGGACGTAAGAAATTGGATTGTTTTGGTGTATAGATGCTCTGTTCCTTTCACAGAAGCAAAAATGTTTTCTGTATAGGATACATTAGTATCCATCGCTGCAAAATCATTCACAATCATGCCAGTTAAATTTCCGATACAGGAAGGGATAATCCCAGTTACATTATTGTGTGCCAAGTCTAATAGTTGAAGAGTGGTGAGGTAACAGAGCTGCAGGGGGATCTCGCCAACGAACAAATTCGATTGAAGATTAAGAAACCGAAGTTTAAAGAGCCTTTCTCCAATCCAAGGAGGGATAATACCCGTAAAGGAATTAACACCTAAATCAAGTGTGTCTAGAGCTGTCAAATTTTGTAAGGACAAACGAAGCTCTCCCTCAAACTTGTTGTTGTGCAAGTGTAATGAATGGAGGACACTCAGTGAACCCAGGGAACTTGGAATTTGACCATGTAGGCTGTTATTTGTCATATCTAGAACCTTCAACTGATTTAATCTCCCTAAGCAAGAAGGGAGTCTTCCTGAAAACTTGTTTCCAGAGAGATGAAGAAGCATCAGAGACTTTATCATGCATAAATGCAATGGAATGTGCCCTGTAATTAAATTACTGGAGAGATCTAAATACTCAACCGATTCTTGAAGTTTGGGCATTGTCGATCTGGTTTTGGGATAAATCCAAGAAGTAATAGGAGAAGAGACATCCTCAAACCAATCGGGATTGGATCCGAAATGCCCGAGTTAGAAATAGATAATCCTCTATATGTCTCTGTGTTTGTAGCCACTGCGGAAATCGGGGTCCTATATTCTTGCAGGAATCCATAGATATAATGAGGAGTTGAAAAGGAGGTACCCATCGGAGGCTGACATTAAAACCTAATGAGGTTGACGATATGTCTAACAAGGCTAACATCTCGAGTTCGGTAAAGTGATGTTCAGATAGATTACCAATCAATGAATTATTTGAGACATCGAGAGATTGTAATTTTGAAAGGTGTCCAAGACTTGTGGGAATGCTCCCACTCAATTGATTGGATCTGATACGTAACAACTCTAGCTTTGAGAGTTGTCCAAGACTTGTGGGAATGCTCCCACTTAATTGATTGGAGCTGATAGATAACTCTTCTAGCTTTGAAAGTTGCCCAAGACTTGTGGGAATGCTCCCACTTAATTGATTGTAGCTAATATCTAACGCTTCAAGGCTTGAGAGTTGCCCTAGACTTGTGGGAATGCTCCCACTTAACTGATTGTAGTTGATATTTAAATATTCTAGGTTTGAGAACTGTCCAAGACATGTGGGAATGCTCCCACTCAACAGATTAGAACCAAGACTCAAATGAACAAGACCGCTCAAGTTACATAATGATTCTGGCATTGAAGTTTTAATGGCGTTTCCAGAAAGATCAAGGACAGCAAGAGAGGACAACATTCCAAGAGAATTAGGAATTGGACCATGAAATTGGTTCAATCTAAGATTGAGATGCACAAGGCCACTAATGTTGGACAACCAGAGAGGGATAGTGGAATTAATCATCCAATTGTTAGAAAGATCAAGTGAAGCAAGTGAAGTGAAATTCACATTTGAAAGAGGAGGAATACTCTTTATTCCACAAGAAGCCAAGTTTAGCACTTTTAAA
Source organism: Platycodon grandiflorus (assembly GCA_016624345.1). Lineage (NCBI taxonomy): Eukaryota > Viridiplantae > Streptophyta > Magnoliopsida > Asterales > Campanulaceae > Platycodon > Platycodon grandiflorus. The sequence continues at coordinate 74,791,306 of CM028362.1, forward strand.
GAAGGGAGCTTGTTTACTGCAAGGAACCAATCACTATCCTCCCCAATGCCTTCAACCCAAGATAGGTCCAAGTGCTTCAGGGAAGACAGTGTAGATGCCCAGCAAAGACTATCAATCATCACCCCAGAAGAGAAAGTATTGAAAAGATCAAGATACTGCAAACTCGAGAGGTTTCTAAGATGGTGAGGAACTTTACCTAAGAAACCTGAACCAGAGAGGTTTAGATAGCTCAAATCCTTAAAGGAACCAAAGAATTTTGGAATGGCTCCGGAAAAATTGTTCATGCTCAAGTCCAGGTAATTCAAATGCTTTAAATTTAGTAACGAAGGATTTACCTCACCTCCCAAGATGGATTTCGGAAAAGGTTCCCAATAATCGTCTTCAACACTCATATTTGATAGTGGGTAGTGGAGGTCAAGTTTCACTACATGGCCTGTTCTCTTGCTGCATCCGACTCCCTTCCATGTACAGCAGTCATTTCCAACCCATGAGGACAAGAGGTTTGATTCGTCTATGAGACCTTGCCTGAACTTCAAAAGTGATTTACGCTCGATCTCAGGGCAGCTTATGTTTGTAGTACTGCAACTGAAATGAAGGCATTGCAATATCAAAGGAAAGCAAAAAGCATAAGAAAATGTATTCCCATGGCTTTGTACGTATTTAGTGTATGCAATGCAAGGAACCAAGTGTAGTAATGCATGTGTTCAAGTATAGATATGGCTTTAAATGGATGTTTCACTCATGAATGAATCCAAAGGCAATGGACTTATAGTCAAGTCAAGAAGAGCCTTACTTTCGTGTAAGGTGCTGAAAATCATATACTATTTCAGTCGGCGAGGGCAGTATGACAATTGACTGGGAGTTTTTGTTGTCAATTGTTGACGGAAATAATTAAACTAACCCAGTGAGACCGTCCACGTAAGTTCTTATTTGATAACCTAGCTTATTTTATTTTCTTGCTAAGTAATCAATTTGTTTATTTTATTTATACTTTTGAAAATATTTTACCTCCGTAAGTTACACCATTGGCTGTTACACAACCTAATTTCAACTATTATTCAAATTTGCAGCTAATTTATAATGTTTGAATTGTTGTAATTTCTCTTTACCAAAATATTTATGTTGTTTATTTATATTTAATATAGTAACCTTAACTCTTTTATTTGGACAAACTGCGGGTCGGTCCCCTTTAGACAATTTACAACCGCTTAAGTCCACTATAATTGTTTTCAATCGCTTAAATCAATTTTAAGTGATAAATTGACTATTTGTTCCAAAACTGCCCTCGTAACAACATATGACGTTTGTAAGTGTAATTTGTGCATTGTTATGTGTGCAAAATGTGTATCGTCAATGTATTTTGTGAAATGTTCATCGTGGAGTATAAAATGTGCATCGTCAATGTATTTTTGTGAATTTGTGTTAACAAATGTGCATCGTGAAGTATAATATCGTCAATGTAACTTGTGATTTTGTATTAAGAAATGTGCATCGTCAAGTATAAAATGTGCATCGTCAATGTAATTTTGTGAATTTGTGTTAAGAAATGTGCATCGTCAAGTATAATAATACTATTTCAGTATCGTCAAGTATAATTTTGTGCATCGTCAACGCTGTTAGATGGTCTTCCCTGAAAGTAATACTTGTTATTAATTTGGTCAATGAGGGACTGCATACTTGACATGTATACTACATTATTATAGTCTTCACACCTGCATAACACGTATATTTGTGGTTACAGTCACATAATTCTGAAAAATTACAATAAAGAAGTAAAACACGATGCACATGTCATTTATCGCGATGCATCGATTGTTCGTCGGGATGCATTTACTTTTGTGCAACGCGATGCACAATATGTGCATCAGGATGCACAACATTTTTCATCGCGACGCATCAAAAATAAAACGTTGTATTAACGTTTTCAGTGAACACGATTCATTAAATAATGCATTGCGATGCATAAAAAACAACAAAAGTTTGCAATACGATGCATAAAATTTGAAAACCATACAAACGCTGTTTTATATTCAGTTTTATATGCAAATTCGAAACCCTACAAACACTATTCAGGATATTTTTGCTCTATTTTTTGAAACCCTAAAATGTATCCATCAATACTAACCTGATACTTCATTTTGTTGGTTCTGGTGGTTGTTGCTTTTTTCTCGGTGCTCTCACGATGATGTTTTCAAAAGTTTTTGCAAAAGCGCCGAAGGGTTTTAAGATTGTTTGCTATGTTTGAACTTTGAAGTGAAGAAAGTCTTTTTTGCTGTGTGTTTAAAATGAAGAGGGTTAGTTTGTTTTTCTAGTCTGAAAGCCGATGCAATGCGTACGTGTTAGAAATGAAGGACATAGATGACATTAAGCAAGTGAAAAAGGTATTACAAAAAACAGTATGTTGTAATATAATTTTTGTGCATCGCGATGCACAACTTTTTTGTGCATCGCAATTAAGTGAAAAAAGTAATTTATACATCGTATTGTGTTGCGATGCATCATTTTTTGTTTTGCTATGCATAGCGTGTCGTTCGTGTTCTTTAAAGGCATAGATAACTTTTTTTTTTTTTAAAAAGTATCCTATTCCGATTTAAAACAATTATAATGACTTAAGCAGCTAAAAATTATCGAAAAGGTACCAACCCAAATTTTGCCCATTTTATTTTATCCTAGGCCCCCCATAATTTTAGGCCCAATTAATAAACCTGTCTTTCATTATTCCCTCCGTTTCAGGAAAAGATTCCATTATATTATTTTATGATGTTTCACTCAACGAGTCCACTTAGAGCCCGTTTGTTCGCGCGTTTTGGCCAAAATGCAGGTTAAAACGCAGCCTTATTCCTTAACTTAGCGTTTCAATGCCGCGGTAGAAAACACAGTGTTTTCAAAACGCAGCTGCGTTTTAAAACGTTGAAATTTCTAGCTTTTTCCCAAAACGCAGATTTTAAAACGCAGTAGGGAATAAAAAGCAGCGTTTTGACATAATATCCCAAACGCATTTATAAAGAAAAAAGCCGCGTTTTAAAAACGCTGCGTTTTTAAAACCCGCTTTCAAAACGCTACACCAAACGGCTCTTAATAAAATTATGCTTACAATCTTCATAAAACTTTCAACTTTACCTTCCACATATGGTACAAATATATTAACCATGCTAAAATATTTTTATAATTATGACTAACTTCAATATCACTTATATATACCTTAATTATTAAAATTTTCAAACGTATACTTTTTAATTGGAACGGAGAGAGTATTATGAAACAAAAAATTTAACAACTCCACATATTTACTCTACTTTATTAGGCCATGATTGAAGTAAAATAAACTCTTTATTTTGTTAAGTTATAACGGCTAGTGCAAAAAATTAAAAGTTTTCATATTTTTAAAAGTCATGGTGTGCGTGCGTTGCGTTATTTGTTCAATTGTTTATTCTCTACAACACGGAGAATAAACATTTCTTTATTTTTCCACAACACGGAGTCGGACCATTTCAACGTCTAGTCTTTCTTTATTTTTTTACTCTCCATAGATTAGGTAAAATTAGGTAGCGTTTGATTTATATAGACAAGACAAACTTTAGGATTCCAACTTTTCTTTCTTTCTTTCTATCTTTTGTAGATTTAAAAAGTTAAAATGGAATAAATTATTTTATATAAAAAGTCCACTATATATTTTTATTTTAAGATATTTAAAAAAAAAGATTATTTTAAAAATTTATGTTTATAATTTTTAAAACTTTTCATCTTTACCTTCTACTTGTGTTATAAGCATTTTAATTGTTATTAAGTATTTTTGTAATTATAACAAACTTTAATAACATTAATATATCCCTTAATTATTAGACTTTTCCAACATGTATATCATTTTGAGTTTTTCTTGACTTGCAAGTTGAGATTTCTTGCTCCGTCTCCTTTTTACTTTTTCATGTTTAGGAGAGTTGGAGTTGCCGGTAGAAGTAAGGACTTCTTATTTCCCGTCATGAAATAAGTATTTATTTTTAATTTTTTTATTTCAAAGTGTAAATTTTAAAGTATTTTTTATATTTTAAAATAAGTATTCATTTTTGTATGATTTTACTAATTTCATCTTCGACCACTATCGTGTCCTAGTGCTAACTTGTAATGGTTTTAAAGTTAACTTCCTTAATTTTTGTTAATAACTTCGCACCGATCAATAAGTTTACGTCTAAAAGTCTAATATTTGAGAGATATCACAATATACCGAAATTGGTTGTAGTTACCAAAGTGCTTGAGCAAATGTATAAAAGACTCGTATTACATGTGGAGAATAAAGTTGAATGGTTATGAAGTTTAAAAGGATATTTTAAAATAGAATAGACTCTTTACATGGAATGGATGTAGTAATATTATAGTTTTGCTTTTTTTTTTTTTTTTACTATAGGGAAACAGGGGCAGTACACTGTTAGATTTTATTAAGATAGAAAAAAGGTACAAACTTGAAGAGGACAACTGGCATTGCCCTTATAAATGAGAGGACGGAGGAGCCTAACCTCGGAATCGAAAAACAAAGCTTAAAAGCATACATCACATATAGCAAAGAACAAGACAAAATCAACTGAGAGCTAAGAGATACGAATACGGGGAGTCCCTGAAGCATCCAAGTTTAAGTTACTGTGAATAGCATGAGGAAGATCTCGAGCAGAAGAGAATGTGAAGTTTTTAAGAGAGGAGCAAGCCAGATTAGCTAATCCATCCGCAACAAAGTTGGGTCTCGTGGATAGTGAGAGAAAGTGAGGTGGCAATCCTTATGCATAGAAAGAATAAAACGAATATAATACAGACATTTCCAAGGAGGGGAGGAACCTTTCGTGAGACAATCAAAAATGATCTTTGAGTCCATCTCAACAATATCCCCGCGGAAACCATTGGCATGAAGCCAATTGACTACATAAAAGAGAGCACTAACATCAGCAATGTTATTAGTGCTTTCATCAAACAAATGTTGGAAATAGTTAGTGAAAAACACTTATCCCACATGGGAGAGATAGAAAACTTTGTTGGAGTTTAAAAGGAGACATGTACCAAACCAACTTAAATTGGTTATATGGAGGAAATTATATAGTGCCTCTTCATTTAAAAATACAACTCTTCATTAAGAGTTAGTTATTTTTAAAGTATAAAAGGGATCCTCTTGCATCATTTTGCAACATATAATACAAGTTTTCTCCCTTCTCCACAACACTTGTAGTCAAATACTTTCTCTTTGTTCTTGGGAGAATTGTAAGATTGTTGCCTACAATTCGTTATTTGTTTTGAATATCCTGGAGGAATATTGCCATTAATCCCAAGAACAAAATAGTGGGGACAATAATTTCCTTAGGACGGTGAATACACGTTCAATACAAAGCCTTCATAAACGAGATATTTTGCTAACAATCTTAAGGAAATTATTGTTTGCAATGGAGGCTACGGGTTCAAAGTCGTCGCTAGTACGATGCTCGGTTCGATGCAATGGTGAAACCGGAACGCTTTGATGGAACAAATTTCACTCTGGAAAGACAAGTTATTCTTCTTCCTCACGGAATTGGGCGTTGCATATTTCTTGGCCGGAAATCGCCACCAATTCCGAACCAACCGATACGTATACTAACGAAGTAAAGGCATCCCGAAAGAAACGTGAAGAGGATGAAGTTATTTGTAGAGGACATATTCGAACTCTCTTTCGACAGGCTATGTGATCTATTTCGCTCGATGAATAAGCCGCAAGAGATTTGGAGTGCCTTGGAGAATAAATACACATCCGAAAAACAAGGTACGGATAAATTTCTAAGCATGAAATTTTTGAGTTCCATATGTTCGATAATAAATCAGAATGGACCAAGTTGATGAAGCTGGTCTTGGTATCTAGACTCAAGGACTTAAAAATCGATGTGTGTGAGTCATTGCAAGTGGTGCTGTGATTGCAAAATTGCCGGCCACTTGGAATGACAACGAAAGAAGTTATTACATACTTGAAGATTTCACCATAGACCAACTCATTAAGCATATTCGAATTGAAGAAGAAAGGCGTTCTCGCGAGAAAAAGTTTGCTAATGATTCTGGTTCTAAGGTTAATCATATTGAGTCTGATACTAAGAAAGGAAATCATTTTGGGAACAAGAGAAAGTTTGAAACAAGTGAAGGTCCTGACAACTATAAGAAAAATAAAGCTTGTCATTTTTGCGGTAAGAAGGGCCATTTCAAAAAGGAATGCAGATTCTATAAGAAAGTGAAGAGGACCGCTGACGGTGAACACAACAAGGCAAATGTTGTTGAAAAACAGTCAAGTTCTCATGATATTGTTGCTATGATTGCTGATCTCAAAATAAGCATGATAACAGAATGCAACATGGCAAAAATAGATAAATCTGCTGATTGGTGGTATGATTAAGCGCGATTGTCCATGTTTGCAATGATAAAACTATGTTCAAGGACTATGAAATTGCTGCAAAGGAGGACAAAGTCTTAATGGGAAATCACGATACGCCAAGGTACTTGGAAAAGGGACCGTTGAACGCAATTCACTTCGGAAGGAAATTAATTTTGATGAATGTACTTCATGTCCCGGATGTAAGAAAGAATCTGGTTTCTGGAAGTGTGTTGTGCAAAAGGGGCCTAAAGGCTGTCTTAGAGGCTGAAAAACTTGTAATTTCTAAGAATGGTGTGTTTGTGGGACAAGGTTATTGCTGTGATGGCATGTTCAAACTAAGCATTAATAAAATTAATAATTCTGCTTATACTCTTGAGTCCCCCTTTTCTGTTTATCTTCTTGAATCTCCTTTCCATTTATGGCATGCTCGTTTGTCACATGTTAATTTTCGATCTGTTAAGTATATGTCTAAACATGGCCTTATTTCATGTACTAATAATAATAATTATGACAAATGTGAAGTATGCATACAAGCTAAGATGACAAAGAAGCCATTTCCAAAGAATGAAAGAAAAACTGAATTTCTTCAATTAGTTCATTCTGATATTTGTGAATTGAATGGTCATCTAACTAGAGGAGGAAATAGATACTTTATTACATTTATAGAAGATCATTCTAGATATACATATGTTTATTTAATGAAAAATAAAGATAAGCTTTCGATATGTTCAAATGTTATAAAGCTTTGGTTGAAAATCAATTGGAAAGGAAAATTAAAATTCTACGAAGCGATCGTGGAGGTGAATATTTTCCAACTGAATTTACTATCTTTTGTGAAGAAAATGGTTTGATACATGAGACTAGTGCACCCTACACCCCTCAACAAAATGGTCTTGCTGAAAGAAAAAATAGAACATTGGTAGATATGGTTAATGCTATGCTCTTACATGCTAATTTACCAACTAATCTATGGGGAGAGGCGTTATTAACAGCTTGTCATGTGCATAATCGTATACCTTCAAAGAAATCAAAAACTTCTCCGTATGAAATATGGAAAGGAAGGAAACCAAACTCAAGTTATTTAAAGGTATGGGGTTGTTTGGCTTATTATAGAGTTCCAGATCCTAAAAGAACAAAATTAGGACCTAGAGCCCTTAAAAGTATTTTTGTAGGATATGCTGAAAACTCAAAAGCATATAGATTATTGGACTTAGATTCCAAAGTCATTGTGGAATCAAGAGATGCTGAATTTTTAGAAACAAAATTTCTAAATAACAATCCACAAACAAATGAAGCAATCCCTGAAAATGTATCTCATAATGCCGTGGATACTAATTCCTTAAATAAAAGGAAAATAACGGAATCTCTTCCTGAACCTAGGAAGAGTAAAAGGCCAAGAAAAGATAAGACTTTGGGTTCTGACTTTATTTCTTCACAAGCATTAGTCTTTCTTGTTGACGGAAGTAGAGATGAAGTATTAAATAAAATACCTGTTGTTCTACATGTGGAAGAAGATCCAATAACATACAAAGAAGCAATGACTTCAAGAGACTCAAGCTTCGGAAAGAAGCAATAAATGATGAAATGGATTCTCTTCTAGCAAATGGAACATGGGTATTGGCCGACTTACCTCCTGGTTCAAAACCAATTGGATGTAAGTGGGTATTTAAAAGAAAATGCAATCCTGATGGATCTCTACAAACCTTTAAAGCAAGACTTGTAGCAAAGGGTTTTAGACAAAAGGAGGGGATTGATTATTTTGATACTTATGCTCCTGTAGCTAGAATATCCTCCATAAGATTACTTTTTGCTTTAGCATCAATTTATGATTTATATGTCCATCAAATGGATGTCAAAACCGCATTTTTAAATGGTGATCTTGATGAAGAAGTATATATGGAGCAACCTGAAGGGTTTATGCTTCCTGGAAACGAAAGGAAAGTTTGTAAGTTAGTTAAATCCTTGTACGGATTGAAGCAAGCCCCAAAGCAATGGCATGAAAAGTTTGATAGTGTAATTTTGTCACATGGATTTTGTCATAATAGAGCAGATAGATGTATCTACTCTAAGTTTACTAAAGATTATGGTGTTATAGTGTGTCTCTATGTTGACGACATGCTAATTATTGGCACTAACATGAAAGGAGTAAATGATACCAAGTCATACCTGTCGTCTCAATTCAAAATGAAAGATTTGGGAGAAGTCGACACTATTTTGGGGATCAAAATTAAGAAACATAGTGGGGGTTTTGCTCTATGTCAATCACATTACATAGATAAAGTTTTGTCCAAGTTTCAACACTTAGGACTCAAAGAAGCAAATACCCCTTTGGATGCTTCAATTAAATTGACAGAAAATTCAGGTAGATCTGTTAGTCAATTAGACTATGCTAGTGCTATAGGTAGTCTAATGTATGCAATGCATTGTACCAGACCTGATATTGCATTTGCTGTTTGTAAACTTGCAAGATATACCCATAATCCTAGCACTGAACATTGGAAAGCTATTGCTAGAATTCTTGGTTATTTAAAAAGGACTAAATCCTTAGCACTCTTTTATAGAAAATTTCCATCTGTGCTAGAAGGGTATACCGATGCTAGTTGGATAACTAGCATTAGTGATAATAAATCAACGTCTGGTTGGATTTTTACTTTAGGTGGAGGAGCTATTTCATGGGCTTCTAACTGTTGATAGATTGTTTTCTCAATACTGCACTGCAGTTTGCCATTAATTAAAATTACTCCACCCATTTCTAAAAAAGAGTTCATTATATTCTGAACATTTTGCTTATGTAGGTGAGTGCTTTCCGTTGCTTGAAGTTTAGAGGGTAAGCAAAGATATGACTCACCAGTCCGTTGCACTGACCAGATCAACAAATTTAAAAAAGAAATAAGGAGCAAATTGAGTAAGACAAGGTGTAGTGATTCTTACTATGTGTCGACTACTTTATATTTGCTTTAGTCTCAGCCCCTCTAATGCTTTTCTCCAAGCCAAAGTCCGAGATCTAAGGGTACATATCAAGATCAAGCAAAATATTGCCAGCTTTGAGATCTCTACAGATGATTCTCAGCCAGGATTATTGATGAAGATGATGAAGACCCGAGAAATGCCATTGACAATTTGGAACCGCTTAGGCCAATCAAGTAATTTGTTTTTAGTTTCATCTGCACTGACATTAGTGGTTAGTTTCGTGTATTTGAGAGACACCGCCCAAATAAAAATGAGTCTAAAAGCTTTTGTTAGGCATATATTCGTAGACCAACATCTTTTCGTCTCCTTGAATGCTGCAGCTGCAGCCTAGAAGCTTGACAAAATTAGGATGCTGAAGTTTTGAAATACAGATAACTTACATTCATAAATTCATCGAACCCTTGGCTGGAAGTCTTTGAGAACTGCTTCACTGCAATTTCTCGCCTGTTTTCCAACAATCCCTGAAAGCTCTTTATAGAACCTTAAAAAATTAAATAGATAAGTTGATGTTTAAACAAACTAGAAAATATTTAAACATATTTTTTTTACACCAGAAATAATTACTATTATTTTGATAGATGGGAGGCTTAAAGAACTAAAGAATAAATAAGTTGATTTTGTATCCGAAATGCACAAGTTTAGGTGCTTCGAATTTGTTCAAGCACTAAGGAGGTGTTGTAATTAACTGTTACCACGAGAAATCCTACTCGGCAAGCCTATATGAATACAATTGTTACTTTTGATTCATCTTACCATTATCAAAAAGGGACAATATTTGAATTCTGAAAATCAGATTATCTTTATCAATTCTATGTTAACAACTTTGTCTATATAGGAACATGTAATGTTGGCTTGGCTTAAGTGTATGATCAAAATCAGAAAACTTAACTGGTATCCACAACCTATTTCATCATTACAAAGAGGGAGGAGAAAAAAAAGAAGCATTATAGAATACAAAGAGGAGGCTGAAGCTGTTTTGATTTTCTAATGGATCAATGAGACGGATCACGTTAGAGCTTTTATCAGGGAATTTGAGGAGAGGTGAACATGAGGAATTTAAGTGTTCAGTGGCACAAATTAGAGATGTGGCTTGTAAGGAATTGAAAGACCTTGATTCCTTTGTGTACAGAAGCTTGAAGGATGACATATAAGACGTTGGGCTTTGGGAAGAGTTAAATGGGTTGCTATGAAAAGAAAACTACTATATTAATCCCTAATGACATCAATGGAAGTAGAACTATGATCACCACTAAGCTCAGGATTGTGGCAATGCATATTACTCCTAATAACCCTCTTCAGATTCCGCACTCTTTATCAGCGGATGAAGTTGGGATCCTTTGAAACAAAAGGCATTGCCACTTTGCCAGATGAAAATTGCCTCCGGGAGTAGGTGGCTGTCGGAATTCACAGGGCAAATTGCAGCAGAATGTCACAGACTAGCAGTGAAGCAAATGTGTTGTTAGTTGTTACCTCATACATTAAAGATATTAATTAACTTTATCAGACAAGTAAGTGTAGCTCAGGTGGTAAGACGCTTCACCTACAACCGATAGGTCGTGGGTCCGTGTCATCAAAGGGGTAAGTGGGGAACCACTATTGATCCCAATAAAATAGAAAAAGAAAAAAATTAATTAACTTTATCATGTAGTAATATAGATTCGAAGGAAATTTCAGACCTTGATATGTTACTGAATTTGGAGGTTCTGAAATTTAAAAGAGATGGGAAACAGACGAAGGGAGTTTTCCCAACTCAAGTACATGAAAATTTCATGGATGAATCTTTAGCAACTTAGCATCCCTAAAACCAACTAAATCTAACATAACCGAAGTGCGCGGCGCAAGCTAACCCTTCGGATCATGGGAGATAGATGAGGGCAAGCGCGCAACCGGCGCTAACCGCAAAATCCTTTCCTTGATTGCTTCTCGACAGCAATGGTGTCTAGAGCCATTGGACCGCACAATACAAAGCATGACAAAGTTGCTCCTACAATAGCAAGCGGTTGAACCAACTCAAAGTAATTACAATTACAAATGCTAGCATCCAACATCTAGTCCTCCGTTGATCAACATTTACGCACTTATTGTGTAAATATTGTTGGAATATTGGGGTCAATATATATGGGTGAATGGTTAAGTCACCACAAGAGTCTAAACCCACATTGAATATATACTAGAAAGTATCCTAGTTTATATAGTGGGATATTATGGAGAGTAACATTTAAGTTACAAGCCATGTAGCCATGTCTCGCGCACTAGCTAGCTTTGCTAGCCGTTGGTTGGACAAAACGCTCATGCTCACGCACTTCGCACGTACGCATCGTCGCGAAGGAGCGATTGGAGCCTTTCTATTTTATAGAAACTGGAAGGGCTGTCACGGACCAACACACCGGGCAGCCGTCACTCGAATAGACACGTCCAGGTTCACTGAACATGCCACGGGATGCATCTTCTGCGAACAGACTCGACCAAGGCTATATAAAGACCCCTCTTCCAGTCATTCCGGTCATCGAAAATACACCCAATCTCTCTCAGTCTAAACAATCCGAAAATCATAAGTGTTGTTCGCTATTCCTTCTCCCGTTTTAAGAAAGTTTGAAGAGCAAGTCAGATTATTTGGTTCATCCGTCAAAGGTTAGTAAAGTGCAAGTCTAACTTTTGGAAGAAACGTTGTATCTTGGGAGACAATTGCCAATCATCCGTTTGCACCGTTACGGAGGCAATATTTGTCTTAAGGAGATTTGCTTCGACATACCTCGTTTCAATCATCCGTTTGAAGACATTTAAAGAAAACAAATTATTTACCAACAATCTTAAGACAAATATTTCAGGTATTTATTTTGTTTTTCTTCTACTTCATCTCCTTCTTATTTGATTTTCTGTTTTCGTGACAGAAAATGGCTAATGGAAATGAATCCACTAGTGAAACTGTTGCAACCACTCCGGGTGCGTTTGCAAGCACTACAAGTGCAAATCAGCTTGTTATGCCACCGGCCTCGCAATACGAGAAACCTGAAAGGTTCAATGGAACTGATTTCAAGCGTTGGCAACAGAAAATGTTGTTCTACCTCACAACGCTTGGATTGGTGAAGTTCTTGCGTGAAGAATGTCCTGTAGCGGAAGGTGCAATGGACAAGGCAGCACAATTGGCTATTGACGCATGGAAACATGCGGATTACCTATGCCGAAACTACATTTTGAATGGGCTAGACAACACATTGTATAATGTGTACTACTCAATTCAAACTGCAAAAGGACTTTGGGAATCTCTCGACAAGAAATACAAAACCGAAGATCTTTGGAACAAAGAAGTTCTTTGTTGCAAAATTTTGGATTTTAAAATGATTGATTCTAAAACTGTAATGAATCAGGTTGAGGAGATGCAAGTTCTGTTGCATAACATTGAAGCTGAAGGCATGCAATTGAGCGAGTCTTTCCAAATTGCATGTATGATCGAGAAGCTGCCTCCTTCATGGAGAGATTTCAAAAACTATCTCAAGCATAAACGCAAGGAGATGTCAATGGAAGACTTGCTTGTTCGTCTTCGTATTGAAGAGGACAATCGTGGTGCAGAAAAGAAAGCCGCTGCACGGAACATGGAAGCAAAGGCTAACATGGTTGAAGACTCCGGGCCTAAGAACAACAAAAGAAAGCGTGATGACTCTTCTAAGAACAAGAAGACAAGTAATGACAACAACAAACGCTTCAAGTTCAAAGGGGACTGCTACAATTGTGGGAAAAGCGGTCACCGGGCAAAGGATTGTCGAAGCAAGAAGAAGAAGCCTCCCCAAGCAAACATAACAGAAGTGGATACTCTCTCTACGGGTGTTTCCGAAGTAAGTCTGTCCATTGTTGTATGTGAAGCCAACTTGGTGTCAAACGTCAAAGATTGGTGGGTGGACACAGGAGCCACTCGTCACATATGTGCCGACAAAAGCTTGTTTGCAGAATACAAGAAAATGGAACGTGAAGATTTTCTCTATATGGGAAATTCCGCAACCTCCAAAATTGAAGGTATTGGGAAGGTGATCCTAAAGTTCACATCAGGAAAGGAGCTTACTCTCAACGATGTGATGCATGTACCCGACATAAGGAAGAATTTAATTTCTGGTTCATTGCTTAGTAAGAAAGGTTTTAAAGTTGTATTTGAATCCGATAAATTTGTACTTACTAAGGGAGGAATGTATGTTGGGAAAGGATATTTGCTAGATGGCCTGTTTAAGGCAAACGCATTGTAGTGGACAAGAAGTCCAACTATTTGTACCCACAGGCTATTAATAAAATCGACAATTCTGTTTACTTGTGCGAGTCTTCTAATTTATGGCATAGTCGCTTAGGACATGTGAATCGTGCTTCTTTAAGAAAGCTTGTCGGTTTAGGACTTATTCCAAAACTTGATTCAATAAAAGATCACAAATGTGAAATTTGTGTTGAAGCAAAATTTGCAAAGAAACCTTTTAAATCAATTGAAAGAACTAGCCAACTGTTGGGTTTAATTCATAGCGATATATGTGACTTAAAATTTGTCCCAACTCGAGGCGGTAAGAAATACTTTATTACTTTTATTGACGATCAAAGTAAATATTGTTATGTCTACTTGTTAAGTAGTAAAGATGAAGCAATGGATGCTTTCATCACTTACAAAAATGAAGTTGAAAATCAACTTGAAAAGTCAATTAAAGTATTAAGGTCTGATAGGGGTGGTGAATATGAATCGATAGAGTCTAGTGACTTATGTTCCAAATTTGGAATCATTCATCAAACAACCGCACCCTATACTCCGCAGCAAAATGGTATTGCTGAGAGGAAAAATAGAACTTTAAAAGACATGGTCAATTGCATGCTTGTAAGTTCTGGTTTACCACAAAACTTGTGGGGGGAAGCAGTGTTGTCTGCTAACTTTGTGTTGAATAGAATTCCACACAAGAAAACTGGTTTCATACCATATGAATTGTGGAAAGGAAGAAAACCTTCCTACAAATTCCTCAAAGTGGGGGTGCCTAGCAAAGGTTGCCGTTCCACCTCCTAAACGGTCAAAATTAGGACCTAAGACCGTTGATTGTATATTCATTGGGTATGCAATGAATAGTAGTGCGTCTGAATTCTTAGTACATAAATCGAAATAAATGACATTCATGTCAATACAATAATTGAATCTCGTGACGCTGAATTTTTTGAGGACGTGTTCCCTATGAAAAGGAATATTTGTGAAAATACTCCTAAGAGACCACGTGAAAGTGCTTCGAAAATAATGAGGATACTAAACCAAGAAGAAGCAAAAGAGCTAAAACTGCTAAAACTTTTGGTCAGATTTTATCTCTAATTTTATGATTGAAGATGAGCCTCAATCATTTAAAGAAGCCATGGACACTCGAATCCACATTTCGGAAAGAAGTCAAATAGTGAAATTGAATCCATCTTAAGTAACAACACTTGGCAAGTGGTTGATCTTCCAAAAGGTTCTAAACCAATAGGATGCAAATGGATTTTCAAAAGGAAATTAAGACCGATGGTTCCGTGGATAAATACAAGGCTCGTCTTGTTGCCAAAGGATATCGTCAAAAGGAAGGGTTTGATTTCTTTGACACATATTCTCCATTACGAATTACTTCAATTCGAATCTTAATAGCCATTGCCGCATTGTACAAATTGCGATACATCAAATGGATGTGAAAACGCATTTTTAAATGGTGATTTGAATGAAGAAATTTACATGGAACAACCCGAAGGCTTCAAAGTAAAGGACAAGAGCACAAGGTGTGCAAACTTGTTAAGTCCTTGTATGGTTTGAAGCAAGCTCCTAAACAATGGCATGAGAAATTTGACAATGTCATGACTAGGAATGGTTTTATCACAAATGAATGTGATAAGTGTGTGTACTCAAAGAAATTTGGTAACACATATGTATTTGTTTGTTTATATGTAGATGACATGCTCATATTTGGTCATGACATTGAAGTTATAAATAAAACAAAGAAAATGTTTACCAATAACTTTGATATGAAAGATATGGGTGAAGCAGATGTAATCTTGGGAATGAAAGTCTCTAGAACCTCCAATGGAATTAATTTATCTCAAACACATTATGTAGATAAAATGATTGAGAGATTTAATTCTCATGGTATTAAAGAAACTAGTAACCCATTTCTGCCCCATATAGTTCTTCGCAAGAATACGGGAATGCGAAACAACGGTTAGAGTATTCACAAATCATTGGAAGCCTAATGTACTTGATGCGATGCACAAGGCCGGATATAGCTTACGCTGTAGTAAGCTAAGTCGTTTTACTAGTAATCCTAACAATGAACATTGGAATGCATTATTAAGAGTATTAGGATATATAAAACGAACTAGAGAGTATTCATTGCACTATAGCAACTATCCTCCGTAGTTGAAGGATATAGTGATGCAAATTGGATATCGATACGAGATGAATCCAAATCTACTAGTGGCTATGTATTTACTCTCGGTGGAGGTGCCATATCATGGAAATCTTCTAAGCAAACGTGTATAGCTCGATCAACGATGGAATCGAGTTTATCGCTTTAGATAAAGCGTGAAGAAGCCGAATGGCTTAGAAACTTCTTAGAAGATATTCCTCTATGGCCAAAACCCGTGCTGCTATATGTATACATTGTGATAATCAAGCAGCTATAGCTAGGGCCAAAAATTTTATATATAACGGCAAATCTCGACACATACGTCGTAGACATAACACCGTTAGACAGTTACTCTCAAACGGAACAATTTCTATTGATTTCGTGCGATCAAAGGATAACCTCGCGGATCCATTTACTAAAGGTTTATCTAAGGAGAGAATAAAGCGTGCATCGACGAAATGGGGCTAAAGCCTAAACAAATATAAGTCAACTTGACGGAAACCTAACCTGCGATCGGAGATCCCACGGACTAGGTTCAATAGGAAAACTAGTCATGATTGATTTGAGAGAAGCACTAGGAAGTTTATCTTCATCCCATTTCTATAATGCAAAAGTGCTGCCTACAATATGGTAGAGGTTAAGCTATTGCTTTTAATGATGACTATATCTTGTAAATTAGTACAAGTGGGGTAATGTAGGATACTCTTTATAGCACATCACCTATGTAAGTGTGAACGTGGCCGGTTCGTTGAGAA
This sequence comes from Platycodon grandiflorus, assembly GCA_016624345.1. Classification (NCBI taxonomy): domain Eukaryota; kingdom Viridiplantae; phylum Streptophyta; class Magnoliopsida; order Asterales; family Campanulaceae; genus Platycodon; species Platycodon grandiflorus. The sequence continues at coordinate 74,807,778 of CM028362.1, forward strand.
ATTTTCTTAGGCAAATTCTCTAAAGCACTCAGAACCAAGAAAGTTCGGGCCGAAATAATGAACACAAAGAGAACCAAAATCGATATGAAAATTTAATGTGTTTGGTCTATTGTTTAAACTTACAATAACGCTGACAGTTCAATACGTTACGTACATCGATCAGCCAAGTAAGTTCGATAGATTCTTACTAAAGAAGGTTCAAAGCGAAAGCCACCTATCTTGATGCATTGATTTTTCAGCTATGCTCTTCTTCTTCTTTCTTTTCCGTGTCGACTTCTTCCATTCATGTGGGGGATTGTTGGAATATTGGGGTCAATATATATGGGTGAATGGTTAAGTCACCACAAGAGTCTAAACCCACATTGAATATATACTAGAAAGTATCCTAGTTTATATAGTGGGATATTATGGAGAGTAACATTTAAGTTACAAGCCATGTAGCCATGTCTCGCGCACTAGCTAGCTTTGCTAGCCATTGGTTGGACAAAACGCTCACACTCATGCTCATGCTCATGCTCATGCTCACGCTCACGCTCACGCACTCGCTCGAGCCCGTGCACGTCGCAGTTCGCATTGGGCGCTTTCGAGGCGCACTTTGCACTTCGCACGTACGCATCGTCGCGAAGGAGCGATTGGAGCCTTTCTATTTTATAGAACTGGAAGGGCGTCACGGACCAACACACCCGTTGGAATGGTGGGCGCGGTTGGGCTCGGCACGCCTTGTCCCGTAGTATACGGCTTGGGTTCGAACGACCTTTCTATTTTATAGAACCGGCATCACGGACCAACACACCCGTTGGAATGGTGGCGGCGGTTGGGCTCGGCACGCCTTGTCCAGATTCGTAGTATACGGCAGTTGGGTTCGAACAGACACACCGCTTCGATGCCAGGCGCACAGTGGGCAGCCGTCACTCGAATAGACACGTCCAGGTTCACTGAACATGCCACGGGATGCATCTTCTGCGAACAGACTCGACCAAGGCTATATAAAGACCCCTCTTCCAGTCATTCCGGTCATCGAAAATACACCCAATCTCTCTCAGTCTAAACAATCCGAAAATCATAAGTGTTGTTCGCTATTCCTTCTCCCGTTTTAAGAAAGTTTGAAGAGCAAGTCAGATTATTTGGTTCATCCGTCAAAGGTTAGTAAAGTGCAAGTCTAACTTTTGGAAGAAACGTTGTATCTTGGGAGACAATTGCCAATCATCCGTTTGCACCGTTACGGAGGCAATATTTGTCTTAAGGAGATTTGCTTCGGCATACCTCGTTTCAATCATCCGTTTGAAGACATTTAAAGAAAACAAATTATTTACCAACAAATATAACTTGCAAGAAATCTTCCTTCTAATGCTAGAATGAAGCATCATGAAGATCACAAAGCAGCTCTATAATTACTTCAGGTTCCATTTTTCAAAGGAGTTAAGACACGCAAGGTTTGTACAATAATAAATCGATAAAGGTACAAAGAAGTACAATAATCTTATTAACTTCTGATGGTGCACATTAACCACAAATTAAAACATTATTAATATATTTAAACAAGGCACTATGATGAAGAAACCGTCAAGAAGATACGAAATACGTGAGAGCTTCCAACATTAGGAACTTCACTGCTGTGAGCTATTCTCAGCTCTGCTTCGCCAAAAATCTTCAACAAACCAAATCAAAGTGAAACCCTGCCAAATTAAGAGAATAGTAGAAGAAGTTAGTACAGTTTTCATATAAATGATCATGGAACTGTAATTATTCAACTTTCTGTTGAAGATTGTCAAAGCAGGTCTTAAAGATCCAAATAGAACACTAAGGTGGATCAGATAAGAAAAATTATAAGTATGCCTTAAATGAATCCATACTCAATAAAATTAGAACACAATGCACTTGATCCAATCTGTAATTGTCAACATTTTTATAAACAAAAAAATTAAGATGCCTACAATAACTGAAACAAATAATCTAATTCCAGTAACTTCTATTTCTTTTTTCCTGATGTATTGTGGTATTAGTTTATGGTCAATTAATCCAATTCTTATGAATCTATTTGTACGATTTTATGCAGATGCAAAGAGAGAGAGAGAGAGACCGTTATTGGAGCTGAATCCGTCTTCAAAGTTCGCTAGTGTGGAACTTTCTTTGTAGCCAAGCGAGCTTTATTGAAATTGCTAACACAAGCCAATTGAAGACATTTTCAAGGAACTGAAAGTAAGCATGCCTCCACGACTGCTTGAAATGCAAAACCCCACAGAATCCCAAGAAACCAACCAAGAAACCAGGGCCTATTCCAGCATAAAACCATAAATGATCAGAATCATCACTACCTTCACTTCCACGAGCATGTGGTTCATCGTTGCGTGGACTACAACTCTTCAAGACAGGTGCTCCACAGAGTTCACTGTTCCCTTCATAAATTGTTCGATCATCTAGAGTTTGGAGTTGAGGTCCAGTCGGTATTCGCCCTGATAACTTGTTGTATGAAAGGTTTAAGTATTCGAGGAAATTCAACTCAGACAAGCTTGGAGGAATTGGGCCAGAAAGTTTGTTTCTTGACAAATCAAGAGCTTCCGACGAAAAGACGATGATATGCCTCCAATTGAGGCTATCCTTGCACCGTTGGATGCTGAGCTGAAGCTTTCTCATTTGGAGGTGTGGTTTCTGTCTTTATTTTGGAGATCTACTACTGGCGAGTACAAACACACAATTCAATAAAGATTGTACAGATGGGGTTGATTGATTTGTTGCCTTCTTGTTTTTTCAGATTGCAAATTAAGCTGCAGGATGACAATTAAAGCACTAGATCGATTAACTAAATCAAAAGAGGCTGCTTTACTTGAAGCTGAGAGGACTGTGCAGGTTGCATTGGCGAAGGCTTCTATGGTGGATGATCTTCAAAAATAAGAATCAAGAGTTGATGAAACATTTTAAAGTCTACGCATTATTGTTGTTGATTGATGAAAAACTAGAATACGTTCTCCGAGCAAAAGAATTATTAATATTATTATTATTTTGAAAAATTTTAGACGCAGAATACACAAGTGCTATATCATACTGGCCAATTCAGCATCTCCAAAACCTATTAAATCAACTCAGAAACATAATACACACGCATGCGCAAGCTGACCCTTCAGATCATGAAATAAAGATTGTGCAGATGGAGTTTGATTGATTTGTTGCCTTTTGTTTTTGTTTTTTTGTTCAGATTGCAAATTGGAGCTAAACGCTAGTCCACTGCAAAATCCTTTCCTTGGATTGCGGTGGAGTCTAGAGCCACTGGACACTGCAGAATACAGAGCATGACGAAGTTGCCCCTACAATAGCAAGTGGTTGAACCAGCTCAAACTAATTACAATTACTCATGGTAGCATCCAACATTTAGTCCTGCTGATCAAATTTACACGTATTGTGCATGAGATCGTAGAATTCACACGTTGAAGTTGGAATCAAAGTTCACATTAATTATCAAATTTAAGCTATTTTTCTCTTCGATCCCCAGTCCATAGCATTGAGATTCCATTATCCTTTTCTGCTCCAGCAGCTTGCAGCTGTTGCTCTTCTTGATGTGTCTGAGCACTGATGTTGTCTATTGATGCAAAACTTACTAATAAAATTAAATTTCTGGTGTCATGCTTGTCTTTATCCTTTTCTTTTGCAAGTTGATGAACACACAGTAAACCTACTTGGATTGAGTAGCACTTCTCATTCAACACTTGAGTCGTTTATGGATGGGTAAGCCAGTTCCAAGGACTTGCCATCTTCATGGAGTCTCCACACCTAAACAATAATGACCAAATCACAGTATCAGCTATGTCCAAACCAAAAGGGCTGGAATAATATGCATTACTCTTTTCTATGAGGTCAACCCAGTTCATGTGTCTACGCACTAAGAGTGGAACTGGTGCTATGCCACTTCGGTAAAGCAAGTGTGAATACTTTAAAATGGTAAGTTGTTTAGGAATGACGAGGGACATCGGACTCTCCAAACAAAATACTTCAAGGGATTGTCGAGTCGCCCCAAATAAGATGAGAATGGAGAGGTTATTTCTAGTTGAGACCCAAATTTTTGTAATCAAACTTACATATTCAAGAAGGTTATGGTGATGATCTTGATAAAAGAGTCTTCTGTTCTTCCTGCTCAATCTCCAGCACTGTGACACCAAAGCTGAAACATCCGATTTCATGGAAAAGAGACCATATCCTGCGGACATGTAGCCACTGCAGCAAGGTATTGACCAGATCAACAAATTTAAAATATAAATTAGAAGCAAATTGAGTTAGACATGGTTTAGTGATTCTTACTATGTTCCGACTACTTTTTTGTATTTTCTTCAGTCTCGGTCCCTCTAATGCTTCTCTCAAGCCAAAGTCTGAGATCTTAGGGTTCATATCAAGATCAAGCAAACTATTGCCAGCTTTGAGATCTCTATGGATAATTCTCAGCCGGGAATCTCGATGAAGACCTCCCCAAGTTAGTTTCATCCGCACTGACATTACTGGTTAGTTTTGCCTAATGCTTGTATTTGAGAGACACAAACCAAATAAAAATGAGTCTAAGCTATTGTTAGGCATATATTCGTAGACCAACATCTTTTGTCTCTTGAATGCTGAAGCCTAGTAGCTTGACAAGATTTCGATGAAGAAGTTTTGAAATACAGATAACTTACACTGATAAATTCATCGAGCCCTTGGGTGGAAGCCTTTGAGAGCCGCTTCACTGCAATTTCTCGCCTGGAGCTAAACGCAAAATCCTTTCCTTGATTGCTTCTCAGACGGCGATGGAGTCTAGAGCCATTGGACACTGCACAATACAAAGCAAGACAAAGTTGCTCCTACAATAGCAAGTGGTTATACCAACTCAGAGTAATTACAATTACAAATGTTAGCATCCAACATCTAGTCCTCCTGTTGATCAACATTTACACACTTCTTGTGTAAATATAATATTATAACTCATAAGAAATCTTCCTTCTACTGCTAAAATGAAGTATCATGAAGACAAAGCAGCTCTATAATACTTCACGTTCCATTTTTCAAATGTACAATAGTAAATCCATAAAGGTACAAAGAAACCATCAAGAATATTACGAAATACATGAGAACTTCCAACATTTGGAACTTCACTGCGTTGAGCAATCCTCAGCTCTGCTTCACCAAAATCTCCAACGAACCAAGTCAAAGTGAAACCCTGTCAAATTAAGAGAAAAGTATAATTAAGGAAAACATCAGCAAGAATGTCGTTGCTTAGTATTATAGCTTCCCACAAACTAGGGAATAAGCTTCTTAGATCAGAATCTTAAACTACTGAGCTAAGAAATCTTTCAGTAAACTATGAGGGGAAGAATGATAATTAGGAAGAAGAGGATATTCAAATTAGTACAGTTTTCATATATATTAATGATCATAGAACCGTTATTATTCAACTTTCTGTTGAAGGTTGTCAAAACAGGTCTTAAAGAACCCAAATAGAATGCTAAGATGCACTTGATCGGATAAGAATAATTATAAGTATGCATCAAATGAATCCATACTCAATTAAATTAGAACACGATGCACTTGATCCAATCTGTAATTGCCCTACATTTTTATAAACAAATAAATTAAGAATGCTACAATAACTAAAACAAATAATCGAATTCCAATAACTTCTATTTCCTTTTTCTTGATGTATTGTGGTCAATCTAATTCTTAAGAATCTACAGGATTGACTCTTGATGCATGATGTTCCGAAATGGGGTATGTCCATAACTTGATCTGCTTTTGCGCCATGACACTGGAATAGGTATATATAGTTAGATATTTGAGAAGCTGGAGCTTACATATGTATGCATTAACTTATGTTATCTAACGTTATATTTGTACGATTTATGCATATGCAATGAAGAGAGAGAGAGAGAGAGAGAAAGAGACCTTATATCCGTCTTCAAAGTTCGCTAGTATGGAGCTTCCTTTGTAGCCAAGCGAGCTTTATTGCAATTGCTAACACAAGCCAATTGAAGACATTTTCAAGGAACTGAAAGTAAGCATGCCTCCACGACTCCTTGAAATGCAAAACCCCACAGATTCCCAAGAAACCAACCAAGAAACCAGGGCCTATTCCAGCATAAAACCATAAATGATCGGAATCATCACTACCTTCACTTCCACGAGCATGTGGTTCATCGTTGCCTGAACAACTCTTCAAGACAGGTGCTCCACAGAGTTCACTGTTCCCTTCATAAAATGTTGGATCAATTAGGGTCTGGAGTTGATGTCCAGTCGGTATTCGCCCTGATAACTTGTTGTATGAAAGGTTCAAGTATTCGAGGAAATTCAACTCAGACAAGCTTGGAGGAATTGGGCCAGAAAGTTTGTTTCTCGACAAATCAAGAGATTCCAACTTCTTCAAATTGCCAATCGTCTTTGGGATCCTTCCATTCAGTTGATTTCCTGCTATATTCAATACCTTTAACGCCGAAAGATCCATCAACCCTTTAGGAATTTCCCCAACCAGGTTGTTATTTGAAAGGTCTATGGACGTAAGAAATTGGATGGTTTTGGTGTATAGAAGCTCTGTTCCTTTCACAGAAGAAAAAATGTTTTCTGTATAGGATGCATTAAAAACCATCTCTCCAAAATCATTCACAATCATGCCAGCTAAATTTCTGATACAGGAAGGGATAATCCCAGTTACATTATTGTGTGCCAAGTCTAATAGTTGAAGAGAGGTGAGGTAACAGAGCTGCAGGGGGATCTCGCCAACGAACAAATTCGACTGAAGATTAAGAAACCGAAGTTTAAAGAGCCTTTCTCCAATCCAAGGAGGGATAATACCCGTAAAGGAATTAACACCTAAATCAAGTGTCTCTAGAGCTGTCAAATTTTGTAAGGACAAAGGAAGCTCTCCCTCAAACCTGTTGTTGTGCAAGTGTAATGAAATGAGATCACTCAGAGAACCCAAGGAACTTGGAATGTGACCATGTAGGCTGTTATTTGTCATATCTAGAACCTTCAACCGATTTAATCTCCCTAAGCAATAAGGGAGTCTTCCTGAAAACTTGTTTCCAGAGAGATCAAGAAGCATCAGAGACTTTATCATGCATAAATGCAATGGAATGTGCCCTGTAATTAAATTACTGGAGAGATCTAAATATGCAACCGATTCTTGAAGTTTGGGCAGTTTGCCGCTGATCTGGTTGTGGGATAAATCCAGGGAGTAAATATGAGAAGAGACATTCTCAAACCAATCAGGGATTGGATCCGAAATGCCTGAGTTAGAAATAGATAATCCCTCTATATGTCTCTGTCTTTGTAGCCATTGCGGAAATCGGGGTCCTATATTCTTGCAGGAATCCATAGATATAGAGCGGAGTTGAAAAGGAGGTACCCATCGGAGGCTGACATTAAAACCTAATGAGGTTGACGATATGTCTAACATGGTTAACATCTCGAGTTTGGTAAAATGATTTTCAGATAGATTACCAACAAATGAATTACTTGAGAGATTGAGATATTCTAATTTTGAAAGGTGTCCAAGACTTGTGGGAATGCTCCCACTCAATTGATTGGATCCGAAATATAACTCTTCAAGGCTTGAGAGTTGCCCAAGACTTGTGGGAATGCTCCCACTCAATTGATTGGATCCGAAATTTAACTCTTCAAGGCTTGAGAGTTGCCCAAGACTTGTGGGAATGCTCCCACTTAATTGATTGTAGCTGATATCAAACACTTCAAGGCTTGAGAGTTGCCCAAGACTTGTGGGAATGCTCCCACTCAATTGATTGGATCTGAAATTTAACTCTTCAAGGCTTGAGAGTTGCCCAAGACTTGTGGGAATGCTCCCACTTAATTGATTGCCCCAGATATCTAACTCTTTTAGCTTTGAGAGTTGCCCAAGACTTGTGGGAATGCTCCCACTTAATTGATTGGAACTGATATCTAACTCTTTTAGCTTTGAGAGTTGCCCAAGACTTGTGGGAATGCTCCCACTTAATTGATTGGAACCGATATCAAACGCTTCAAGGCTTGAGAGTTGCCCAAGACTTGTGGGAATGCTCCCACTTAATTGATTGGAACTGATGTCTAACTCTTTTAGCTTTGAGAGTTGCCCAAGACTTGTGGGAATGCTCCCACTTAATTGATTGTTTTGTATATTTAAATATTCTAGGTTTGAGAACTGTCCAAAACATGTGGGAATGCTCCCACTCAACAGCTTAGAATAACCAAGACCCAAATGAACAAGACCGCTCAAGTTACATAATGATTCTGGCATTGAAGTATTAAAGTAGTTCCCAGAAAGATCAAGGAAAGTAAGAGAGGACAACATTCCAAGAGAATCAGGAATTGGACCATGAAATTGGCTCCAATGAAGATTGAGATGCACAAGGCCACTAATGTTGGACAACCAGAGAGGGATGGTGGAACTCATCAAATTGTATGAAAGATCAAGTGAAGCAAGTGAAGTGAAATTCACATTCAAAAGAGGAGGAATACTCTGTATTTCACAATAAGACAAGTTTAACACTTTTAAAGAAGGGAGCTTGTTTACTGCAAGGAACCAATCACTATCCTCCTCAATGCCTTTCACTCCAGATAGGTCCAAGTGCTTCAGGGAAGACAGTGTAGATACCCAGTGAAGACTATCAATCATCACCACCCTAGAAGAGTACTCAAAAATGCGATAGTTATCAAAATAAAAAGTATTGGAAAGATCAAGATACGCAAACTCGAGAGGTTTCCAAGATGGTGAGGAACCTTACCAAAGAAACCTGATCTAGAGAGGTTCAGATAGCTCAAATACTTAAAGGAACCAAAGAATTTTGGAATGGCTCCGAAAAAATTGTTCATGCTCAAGTCCAGGTAATTCAAATGCTTTAAATTCAGTAACGAAGGATTTACCTCACCACCCAAGCTGGATTTCCCAAGAGATTCCAATAAAGTTTTCCAATCATCCCTGTCATCGCTGAGAAATTGTGCAACAATCATATTTGATAGTGAGTTGTGGAGGTCAAGTTTAACTACATGGCCTGTTCTGTTGCTGCATCCGACTCCCAACCATGTACAGCAGTCATTTCCAACGTCCCAAGAGGACAAGCGGTTTGATTCGTCAATGAGACCTTGCCTGAACTTTAAAAGTGATATACGCTCGATCTCAGGGCAGCTAATTATGTTAGTAGAACTGCAACTGAAATGAAGGGATTGCAATATGAGAAGGAAAGCAAAAAGGATAATTAGAAAAAGTATTGCCATGGCTTTGTACGTATTTAGTGGGTATGCAAGTATAGTAATGCATGTGGTGTTGATCTCAAGTATAGCAATGGGTTTAAATAGAATGGATGTTTCACCCATGAATGAATGAATGTGAATCCAAAGGCAGTTAGTTGACTTGTAGTCGTTAAAGTCAAGTCAAGAAGAGACATACTTTGTTTTGGGGCAGAACGTATTGGAGACCGACTGGAATTACTTAAACTATCAACTTAATTGCAAGGTAGAAAACAGGAAATTGGAAAGTGGAATAAACAAGAAGGAAGTGGCCTGATCTGACTTGTTAGGTGCTGATATCTTAGAATTTGGGACAAGGTGGACCTAATTTGCAGCCAATCAAAAACTAGAAAACATAAAACCTCTCTCTGTGTCTAAAAAAAGAAAAAAAAGAAAAAAAAGAACAGAAAAATCAATCTCCTCTGTTATATACATGAAAGAATGTATTTCTTTGGTTCAGTTAATTACTTTTGTAATTGAACCAAATAAGTGAATCTCCGCCAAATAAAGAGACCTATAAGGAAAACAATGGCAAGAATGTTAATGGTCGGTATTATAGCTTCCCAAAAACAGGGGATTAAGCTTCATCCTTGCCTACAAATTCTCAGTAATATATATATATATATATATATATATATATTTTTTCAGTATATTTTCATATGTTATCCCAAAAACAATGGCAACTAGCTGAGATTCGGTGCTAAAACTTGACTGATTTTTATGGTTAACCATGTAGACGAATGGATCATTCATTTGTTAAAACTTGACTCTTAGGGCCTAATCTTTCATTACTGGTACGGGCCTCCCGAGGAATCATATCTCGTTGTGTGGTGCCCAATTACTCCATATTCTTAAATTCTACCAACATTTCAACTGAAATTAAAAAAAAAAACATTTCTACTACTCCATATGTCCCCAAAAATGGTCTCACTTTCTATTTTGATTTCTCAAAAAATAGTCTCATTTTTTAAGAAGGATATAATTTAAGTGCAATTTAAAGAAGTCAAGCAAGTAAAGCTACAATTTAAAAAAGTTGGATTTGTCAATTGAGTCTATTTTTTGATTTCCCAAAAAATAGTCTCATTTTTCTTCGGTACTTGTATTTACATTTGTCATCCCAAAAACAATGGCAACTAGCTGAGATTCGGTGCTCCACTGATTTTCATTGTTACCCATGTAGACGGATAGATCATTCATAAAAGCGGACCACTTATCAGCTCATATAAGTCGAGAAGGGTTATGTCAATATCTGGTTGTTGCCATGGCTAGAGGTTAAATCTTGACTCTCACGGCCTAACCTTTCCTTACTGGTACAGGTCCTCCAAGGGAGTCATGCTCTCTTTGGATGGTGTCAGTTATGGAGTAATCTTAAGTTCTACCTATACTTCAATTTAAAGTAAGAAAAGATTTGTGCTAAGCACAGACTCCAGAGTAATAATATTAACAAAAGATTTGTGCTAATTACGGAGTAATAATTTTAATGTTTCTCCAACGTTAAATTATCAAAATCTGCTATAAGTTTACCCGGGCTAGTGGGTAGATTTATGGCACTCAAATGATATTTGACTAAACTTTGGCCTACACACTTTTCTAGCAGCCCTGCTTGGAACCAGCCAACTAGCTAGGCATTAACTTTAACTAATTTTCACTAAAAGCTAAATAATCCATATATATATATATATATATATATATATATATATTATTAATTTTCACTGCGATGAAGTATTGTTAACGATTTGTTAAAGTGTTTTGCTCGTTGATATTTTTTTTGTTTACATTTAATTTTTAAGTTTTTGTTTTTCATCTTTACAGAGTTATTAGACTAGTATTCATGAGTTCAAATTCGGATTGCATACTCTAAGCACGAGCTGAGCCTGAGCTTATACAAGTTGGGCTCAAGGGGATGACTTGTCATACTTCATCTCTTTTGTGGAAATACAGGTGTGACTTGTCATACTTCATCTCTTTCAATTAGGGAACCGTAGGAACCTCACGGTGTCAAATTTCACAGATTCTGGATCCCTTTAATACTCCATATGGAAATTTAATTGAGTTTACAACTTCTATGGACAATTAATTGCATTTCAAACCATATACTGAATTAACAAAGTATTTTTTATAATATTTTCGAAAATTAGTAATCTCAAGACGATTCTTTTTTTTGAACACACACATACATATTACTGATCTCCTCTAATATATTCATCAAATTAAGAAGGCATTTTTTTCTTTTATCATCTCTTAATTTATTCTCTTCTAAATTGAAATACGTAAGTTCTTAACTATTTCTTGAAAATATTGTAACTATACTGCTAAAATGAAGCATCGTGAAAGCAAAGTAATTCTATAATTGGTACTTTATGTTCCAATTTCATAGAAATTAAGACATAAACTTCGTACAATAATAAATCCATAAACTAAGGTACAAAAAGTATGCAAGGCAATTGACTTACATTGGCGATTTAATGATTTGGTTTTGTGATTTTAGACTCTCTCTCTCTCTCTCTCTTTGGTTTCACCAACTTTCTCTCCATCTCTTTTACTTTTTCTTTAATCATTACAAAAGAAAATTCAAAACCTTAAAATTAAGTTACTAAATCACGATGCCAAAAGCACCATAAAGTCAAGTCAAGAAAAGTGATAGTTTCTTGTTAGGTGCTGAAAATTACAACATTGTGGACTTTGGGACACTATAAAAGGATGGACATCCGAAAAGCGGACCACTCATTGACTCGTATAAGTTGAGGAGCTAGGGTCAAGTCAATATCTAGTTTTTCTCGTAGCTAGAAGTTAAATCTTGACTCTTAGGGCCTAACCTTTCGTTAGAGGTACGAGTCCTCCGAGGAAACATCTCACTTTGTGTGGTGCCCAACTACTCCATAATCTTAAATTCTACCTACATTTCAAGTTGAAATAAGAAAACATTTCTACTACTCCCTCCGTCCCAAAAAAATGGATCTCACTTTCTATTTTGATTTGTCCCAAAAAGTAGTCTCATTTCTGAAAAAGAATATAATTTAAGGGCAATTTAAAGAAGTTACAAGCAAGTAAAGCTACAATTTTTAAAAGTTTAATTTGTCGGAGACTTTTTTTTTTTTTTTGGGACAAAGTGAGTAACATTTTTAATGTTTTTCCACCGATAAATTATCCTAAATGACTTCTGGTTGCCTACAATAACGCTGCCATCAAACACCAATCCATCCCCTCTCACACTTACTATCTTCTGGTTGAAGAATTTTTGAACTAATAAATCATTCTTAATATCTTTTGGTAAACTATGAGGGAATGATGAGAACTCGCTAGGAATTAGAGGAAACCTAATTCATATACAATGGTTGTCACCCATGAATGAAATCCAAAGGCAGTTGACTAGTAAAAGTTAAAGTCAAGTCAAGAAAAGCCATACAATTTGACTTTGGAAGAGCCATACTTTGTTGTTAGGTGCTGAAAATTAATCATGGAACATATATAGTATATTAAAGTAGAAAACAGGAAATTAAATTATTGGAAGGTGGAAAGAAGCATTACTTCAACATTGAAGCTTGAATGGTTATTATGCAACCATAATAAGCCGCCTTAGTTGAACTGTATAGGATTTTGATGCATATAATACTACCACCCAATCAGATATTTATGTAAAGGAACACCTATATGCAATGTTTTGTGTGTATATATTTGCCAAATTCACAAAACTCACAAGCCCGAGCCTAGCCTGAGCTTTTACAAGCCGGCTCGGATAAATGTAGTTGAATAGCCTGTAGGTAGGTGGCTGGAGTACGTGAAGAAAATGCAAATCAGACATGTTCTATATGAACTAGAAGCAAATAAAAACAATTACACCTTGCAGATCTACAAGAAAAATCCCATTGATTATTGAAGAGACATAAGTTTTGTTAATGTGTATTTCTTAGCCAAGGGACAGGATCATTCTGACTAGTTGTGTCTTTACTAGTGACATAAATTTTATGTTTAATCCAACTTACAACATAACAGGTTCCATCTTGAGAGAGGAAAACCAAATCTTCTGCTTACTGCAAAAAAGATCAAGGTAATGGAAATTTTTCATCAAGGATCTTGTAAGAACTATAGCGTAATGGAACGAGGTGTGTCTTAATTATTAACTATGTCAAAATGAATTAAGATCTTGGAATTATGTTGTTATAACTTATTATGAGTAATACTAGAACTACAACGACCGAAGATCCATAAAATGATTTCAACTTTCATATTGTTAGAGAATAAGTGTTATTATTTAGGGTGCTAAGTGTGATGTTTATTCTTATATGCGTGATATATGTACACACACCAGCTGAACCATTTGAATTACAGTATCTCAAAATCTCTCTTTTTTCTCTTTCTTTCTCTAATTTGTCAACATGGTATCAAAGTGTGATCCTCCGTAAGAAACCTATGCTGATCGAAGTTTACTCTCGACGTCCACCAGATGACCCTACTTCGGCCCCTCCAAATCAAAGTCCCTACCAGGCTAGTCATCTCGTCTCCAGATCCGATCACTACTGAGTCTCCATCGTCTGATTTAGATGTTCCAGTTGCCCTTCGAAAAGGTAAGCGTAATTGTACTCAGTATTCCATTCCTAATTTCATTAGTACTCTAATTCGTCTACTTCTACGTGTTCCTTTGTTAGTCTGCTTGAGTCTTATCCAATTCCTAAGTCAGTGTCTGAAGCAGCGTCTCACCTTGGTTGGAGGGCAGCTATGGAAAAGGAGATGAGTGCTCTTGTGCATAATCAAATCTGGGTTTTGGTTCCTTTGCTAGATGGTAAATGTGCTATAGGGTGTAAGTGGGTATATACAATGAAAGTGAGTTCAGATGGGTCTCTAGCTCGCTTGAAGGCACGCGTAGTGGCGAAAAGTTATGCTCAAACATATATTGTTGGCTATTTAGACATGTTCTCTCCGGTTGCTATGTAGGCTTCTGTTTGGCTGCTTATTTCTCTTGCTGAATCCAATCATTGGCCACTTCACCAACTAGATGTGAAGAATGTGTTTCTTCATGGTGTTTGCAGGATGAAGTTTACATGGAGCAACCTCCTGGGTTTGTTGCTTTTGGGAGTTAGGGATGGTTTGTAAACTGAAGAGGTCTCTATGTGGTCTGAAACAGTCTCCTCGAGCTTGTTTCGAGAGGTTTAGTGACATGGTGATGGAGTTTGGTGCGCCTTATGCGGTGTAGCATTGATCATTGAGTACTGCTGGGAATATTATTTTGGTTGTTTATGTCGATGATACTGTCATTACTGGTGGAGATAGTGCGTGTTTTATCGCACTAAAGTCATTTCTTCCAGAAAGATTTCAAACGAAAGACTTAGGAAGCTTGAAGTAATTTTCAGGAATCGGGGTTGCCCGTGCAAGGCATCTTTCTTTCTCAAAGAAAATATGTGCTTGACATGCCCAGTGACACAGGGATGCTAGGGGCAAAACCAAGAGAGACCTTTTTGGACCCAAATGTGAAGCTTAGAGTTGAGGATGGTGAAGAGTTGGCTCATCCGGAGAGGTATCGTAAGCTAGTTGGGAAGTTGAACTATTTGGGTGTTGATATTATGTTTTCAGCTAATTTATGTCATCTCCACAGTCTCTACTCATTGGGAGGTTATTGTGAGGATCCTTCGGTATTTCAAGGGAGCCCTAGGTCGTGGGTTACTTTATCGAGATCATGGGCATACAAGAGTTGAGGGATTTTGTGATGCTAATTGGATCAGTTGTACTAAAATTGGTGGGGTTGGCATTGTTTCTCTAATTTCAACTTAACGACTTATACGCATGTACTTGACAGTTCTAGCAATATAACAGCAGCAGACAACCAGCATCAAGCAGCAAAAACAACATCTATTTCTTCAATTGTTAGATAAAACTTATTCATATCAAGCTAGTAATTTTAACAAACACCTAGGCTACAAGACCACAAACTGGAATAGTTAACCCAGTTTGACAGGTAACTTCAATGGGAAATGTTTTTAAAGTATAAAATCACTCAACGCAATCAATCATAAAGGAGAAATGGTCTCAGGAGTCTTTTTTATGTTTCACAACTTCATATATTGAATTAATTGTTTACATTTTGGATCTCCAAAATGCATGAGAGAGACAATTTCAGAAGAAGGAAAAAAAAAAAAGGGAGAGTGAGGGTTTTCAATTAGCAAGTTAATGAATTGGTCAATTATAAGTACTACCAAAAAAATATATTCCGTCTGCCCCAAAATTAGTATCTATTTACTCCCTCGTATTCCAAGCCCACTATTCTATTTGTTCAAGGTCTAAGGAAGTGTATTTCTTTATGGCCTTTAAGGAACAATGCTGAAGAATGAGATGATTGATCTGAAAGATGGCAAAAAACATGGCTGATGATCAGTAATTTCTTTTTCACACGCACACACCCAGCACACGCCTATATATGAATGGCTCTGCCAACGCGATTTACATCAAATGTAGTTCTGTAGAATCCTTTTGCCTTTCGTTGAGATTCTATGTAATTCACTGAACCACAGATGACATGCTTTGGTCTATCTTCTGCACGTTGCTGAACAGAGAGTAAACCTACTTGGATTGATCACAACACTTCACATTCAACACTTTGAGTCATTTATGGATGGGTCAGCCAGTTCTAAGGACTTGCCATCTTCATGGAGTCTCCATGCCTAAACAATAATGACCAAATCACAGCGTCAACTTATAAGGTCATACTGGTGAGGTGTTTACGCTCTAAGAGTGGAACTGGTGCTGTGCCACTTTGGTAAAGCAGGCATGAATACTTTAAAATCGTAAGTTGTTTAGGAAAGACGAGGGGCATTGGACTCTCCAAAGAAAATACTTCAAGGGATCGTCGAGTCGCCCCGAATAAGAAGAGAATGGGGAGGTCATTTCTGGTTGAGATCCAGATTTTTGTAATCAAACTTACATATCCAAGAAGGTAATGGAGATGGTCTTGATAAAAGAATCTCTGTTCTTCTTTCCCGCTCATAATCTCCAGCATAATGACGCCAAAGTTGAATACATCCGATTTCATGGAAAAGAGACCATGTCCTGCATACTTTGGGGACATGTGGCCACTGCCGCAAGGTATTGACCAGATCAATAAAATAAAAAAAAAAGTGAGTTAAACATGGTGTGGTGATTCTTACTATATGCCGACTACTTTTTAGATTTGCTTCAGTCTCAGTCCCTATAATGCTTCTTGCCAAGCCAAAGTCTGAGATCTTAGGGTTCATATCAAGACGAAGCAAAATATTGCCAGCTTTGAGATCTCTATGGATAATTCTCAGCCAGGAATCTTGATGAAGATAAAGAAGACCCCGAGCAATGCCATTGACAATCTGGAACCGGTTAGGCCAATCAAATGATTTGTTTTGAGATTCATCTGCACTAACATTAGTGCTGAGTTTCGCCTAATGCTTGGGCTATAACTAGAAGGTGTATTTGAGAGACATGAACCAAATAAAATGAGTCTAAGCTTTGGTTAGACATATATTTGTAGACCAACATCTTTTCGTCTCCTTGACTGCTGCCACCTAGAAGCTTGACAAGATTTCGATGCTGAAGGTTTGAAATACAGATAGCTTACATTCATATATTCATCAAGCCCTTGGCTGGAAGTCTTTGAGCCGCTTCACTGCAATTTCTCGCCTGGAGCTAACTGCAAAATCCTTTCCTTGATTGCTTCTCAGACAGCGGTGGAGTCTAGAGCCATTGGACACTGCACAATACAAAGCACGACAAAGTTGCTCCTACAATAGCAAGCGGTTGAACCAACTCAAAGTAATTACAATTACAAATGCGAGGATCCAACATCTAGTCCTGTCGATCAACATTTTCAAACTTATTGTGTAAATGAAACTCATAAGAAATCTTACTTCTACTGCTAAAATGAGGCACCATGAAGACAATGCACCTCTATAATTACTTCACATTCCATTTTTCAAAGAAGATAAGATGAGCAAAGTTTGTACTACTATAAATCCATAAACGTTCAAAGAAGTACAATAATGTTATTATCTTCTGATGGTACAAATTAAAACGTATCTAATATATTTGAATAAGGCACCATGATAAAGAAACCATCAAGAAGACTACGAAATACATGAGAGCTTCTAACATTTGGAACTTCACTACGGGGAGATATTCTCAGCTCTGCTTCGCCAAAAATCTCCGACGAACCAAGTCAAAGTGAAACCCTGCCAAATTAAGAGAAAAGTATAATTAAGGAAAACATCAGCAAGAATGCCATTGCTTGGAATTATAGCTTCCCACAAACTAGAGAATAACCTTTTTAGATCAGAATCTTAAACTACTTCAACTACTGAGCAAATCTTTCTTCATATCTTTCAGTAAACTATGAAGGGAAGAATGAAAATTAGGAAGTAGAGGAAAATAGTACAGTTTTCATATAAATTATCATAGATCCATTATTATTCAACTTTTTTTTTGATATATAATAAGAATTATATAAAGTATGCCTTAAATGAATCCATAGTCAATTGATGCACTTGATCCAATCTGTAATTGTCTACATTTTTATAAACAAATGAATTAAGATGCCTACAATAACTGAAACAAATAATCGAATTTCAGTAACTTCTATTTCCTTTTTCTGGATGTATTGTGGTATTAGTTTATGGTCAATCTAATTCTTAAGAATCTACTCGATTAACTCTTTATGCATGAGGTTCCGAATTGTTGTATGTCCACAACTTGATCTGCTTTTGCCTCATGATAATGACATAGGTATAGTTAGATATTTAAGAAGCTCCAACTTACATATATTTGCATTACATATGTATCTTAACGATATATTAATACAATTTTATGGATATGCAATTACAACATGAAAGAGAGAGAGAGAGACCGTATTGGAGCTGAATCCGTCTTCAAAGTTCGCCGGTGTGGAACTTCCTTCGTAGCCAAGCGAACTTTATTGCGATTGCTAACACTAGCCAATTGAAGAAATTTTCAAGGAACTGAAAGTAAGCATGCCTCCACGACTCCTTGAAATGCAAAACCCCACAGATTCCCAAGAAACCAACCAAAAAACCAGGACCTATTCCAGCGTAAAACCATAAATGATCGGAGTCATCACTACCTTCACTTCCATGAGCAAGTGGTTCATCGTTGCCAGAGCAACTCTTCAAGACAGGTGCTCCACAGAGTTCACTGTTCCCTTCATAAATTGTTGGATCAATTAGGGTCTGGAGTTGATGTCCGGTTGGTATTCGCCCTGATAACTCGTTGAATGAAAGGTTCAAGTAGCTGAGGTAGTTCAAATCGGACAAGCTAGGAGGAATTGGGCCAGAAAGTTTGTTTTTCGACAAATCAAGAGATTCCAACTGCTTCAAATTGCCAATCGTCTTTGGGATCCTTCCATTCAGCTGATTTCCCGCTATATTCAATACGTTTAACCCCAAAAGATCCATTAACCCTTTAGGAATTTCTCCAACCATGTTGTTATTTGAAAGGTCTATGGACGTAAGAAATGGGATTGTTTTGGTGTATAGAAGCTCTGCTCCTTTCACAGAAGCTAAAATGTTTTCTGCATAGTATTCCCTGAAATACTCCTTTGAGGAATGATTCACGATCATGCCAGTTAAATTGCAGATACAACGAGGGATATTCCCAGTAACATTATTATTTGCCAAGTCTAATAGTTGAAGAGACGTGAGGTAACAAAGCTGCAGGGGCATCTCACCAACGAACAAATTCGACCGAAGATTAAGACGCTAAAGTTTGGATAGCTTTTCTCCAATCCAAGGAGGGATAATACCCGTAAAGGAATTAACACCTAAATCAAGAGTCTCCAAAGCTGTCAAATTTTGTACGGACAAAGGAAGCTCTCCCTCAAACCTGTTGTTGTGCAAGTGTAATGAATACAGATCCCTCAGAGAACCCAAGGAACTTGGAATATGACCATGTAGACTGTTATTTGTCACATCCAGAACCGACAAAGAGATCAATCTCCCCAAGCATGAAGGGAGTCTTCCTGAAAATTTGTTTCCCGAGAGATCAAGATTCATCATAGACTTCATCTTGCATAAATGCAATGGAATGTGCCCTGTAAGCAAATTACTGGAGAGATCTAAGTATCTCAAGGGTGGCTCAACTGATTCTTGAAGTTTGGGCAGTTTTCCGCTGATTTGGTTGTGGGATAAATCCAGCAACCAAATATGAGAAGAGACATTCTCAAACCAATCAGGGATTGAATCCGAAATGCTTGAGTTAGCAATTGATAACAGTTGAATGTTTCTCTGCGTTTGTAGCCACTGCGGAAATTGGGGTCCTATGTTCTTGCAGGAATCCATACGAATATTGAGGAGTTGAAAAGGAGGTACCCATTTGAGACTGACGTTAAAACCTAACGAGGTTGACGACATGTCCAATATTTCTAACATCTCGAGTTCGGTAAAGTGATGTTCTGATAGATTACCAACCAATAAATTATTTGAGACATCGAGATATTGTAATTTTGAAAGGTGTCCAAGACTTGTGGGAATGCTCCCACTTAATTGATTGGATCCGATCGATAACTCTTTTAGCTTTGAGAGTTGTCCAAGACTTGTGGGAATGCTCCCACTTAATTGATTGGAGCTGATAGATAACTTTTGTAGCTTTGAGAGTTGTCCAAGACTTGTGGGAATGCTCCCATTTAATGGATTATTATACATAGATAACTCTTCTAATTTTGAGAGTTGTCCAAGACTTGTGGGAATGTTCCCAAGTAACTGATTCCTATCCATATGTAACACTTTTAGCTTTGAGAGTTGTCCAAGATTTGTGGGAATGCTCCCACTTAATTGATTGTCATTAATACGTAACTCTTTTAGCTTTGAGAGTTGTCCAAGACTTGTGGGAATGCTCCCATTTAATTGATTTTTATTGATATCTAACTCTTCTAGCTTTGCGAGTTGTCCAAGATTTGTGGGAATCCTCCCACTCAACAGATTAGAACTAAGACCCAAATGAACAAGACTGCTCAAGTTACAGAATGAATCTGGAATTGAAGTGTTAAAGAAGTTGTAAGAAATAACAAGGGCAGTAAGAGAGGACAGCAGTCCAAGAGAATCAGGAATCGGACCATGAAAATTGTTTAATTGAAGATTGAGATGCACAAGGCCACTAATGTTGGACAACCAGAGAGGGATGGTGGAGCCAATCCCATTTTCAGAAAGATCAAGTGAAGCAAGTGAAGTGAAATTCACATTCGAAAGAGGAGGAATACTACCAATTCCACAAGAAGCCAAGTTTAACACTTTTAAAGAAGGGAGTTTATTTACTGCAAGAAACCAATCACTATCCTCCCCAATGCCTTCCACCCGAGATAGGTCCAAGTGCTTCAGGGAAGACAGTGTAGATACCCAGCGAAGACTATCGATCATCACCCCAGAAGTGTGCACGGAAACTAAACTATTAGCAAGATCAAGATATTGCAAACTCGAGAGGTTTCCAAGATGGTGCGGAACCTTACCTAAGAAACCTGAAGAAGAGAGGTTCAGATAGCTCAAATCCTTATAGGAGCCAAAGAATTTTGGAATGGCTCCTGAAAAATTGTTCATGCTCAGGTCAAGGTAATTCAAACGTTTTAAGTTTTGTAATGAAGCATTTACCTCACCTCCCAAGCTGGATTTCCAAAAAGTTTTCCAATTATCCTCGTTGCTGAGCGATTGCATATCACTCGTTGATAGTGGGTGGCGGAGGTCAAGTTTCACGACACGGCCTGTTCTGTTGCTGCATCCGACTCCCAGCCATGTACAGCAGTCATTTCCAACCCATGAGGACAGGCGGTTTGATTCGTCTATGAGACCTTGCCTGAACTTCAAAAGTGATTTCCGCTCGATCTCTGGACAGCTTATGTTAGTAGTACTGCAACTGAAATGAAGGCAATGGAGAAGAAGGAAAGCAAAAAGCATAGGTAGAAAATGTATTCCCATGGCTTTGTACGTATTTAGTGGTATGCAATGCAAGGCAACCAAGTGTAATAATGCATGTGTTCCAAGTATACCAATGGCTATAAAAGGCAGTTTTCACCCATGAATGAAATCAGTTGATTTGTAAAAAGATAAAGTCAAGTCAAGAACCATACTTACTCTCGTTAGGTGTTGAAAGAATATTATCTCTCCTCGGATTCATTGTTTTCAGCATTCAATAATTTTTTAGAAGATCAGTTCTCCTTTTTTCATCTGTATTCTGGTAGTTGGTGAACTGACTTTGGATCTCGTGTACGATATTTTAGACTTTGGGGCAGTACAAAGTGGACCTAAATATAGCTACTGCCTACTAGCTAGTAATTTCCGACACTGCTTTGTGGCCTTTCAAGTTTCAATTCACTATTAATCTGGAACATTTACTTATACAAATACTACCCTTCCATCCTCTTCACTTTCTCTTTTTTTTTTTTTTTTTAGAAGCGACTAAATTATTATCAAAATTTTACGTATTTTATTATGTTTTAAAAAATAAAATTTTATTAATTAAAAAATATTTTAAAAATAATATATATTACAACTTTCATAATTTTATAAAAATTAATAAATTTATGTAAAGAGTAATGTTATAGGTGCCTAAAAAGTATTAAATTTTTTACACAAAATGATGTATCAATTAATGTGGTACAAAAAATAAAATAAAAAATTATAATAAATATATCACTTCAACTGCTACATTAGCTAACACATCATTTAGTACAATAAATTTAATACTCTTTATATACTCATAGCATTATTATAAATCATCGGTCAAACTTTATGATCGAAGAAAAGTCAAAAGGGAATAGAGACAGAGACAGTAAACATAGTATATCAATAAAACAAAACAAGAGAGAGAGAGAGCACATTAGACAAGGTTTGGCCGGAACCCGTGTTTCTTCTCTTGACAAATCAAGGGATTCCAATTGCTCCAAATTGCCGATTAATGTCTTCGGAAATCCTGCCCTCTGAGATGATTTCCTCCAAGATTAAGACCCTTCCGCCCAATGACAATCAACAACCCCTCGAGAATCTTCCCAGACATATTATTGTTTGACAGATCTATGGATTTTGAATATATAAGAAATTGGATTCTTTTGTGAGTCGTCATATTGCATAATTGAATTGGAATGTCACCAATAAGATGGTTGTTCGAGAGAACAAGAGCTTCCAAACAATTGTTTTTTTTTGGAATTGCTATTCCAACCCCCATATTTGCTGAGTTTATCCCCTTGTAATATTACAAAAATTGCCACAATATAAAAAGACTCTTTTACCCTTAAAATAAATCCATTACTAAGTTCACCCCCCTACTGAATTTTAGAATCCTAAAAATACTAAGTATACCCCTCATCTCCTATTACTCTCACCCCCTTCCTCACCATCCTCATTGTTAACAAGTTAACAAAAATTCAAAAAAGCTCAACACTAAAATGGATTCCGAACACTCAAACCCTAGCAATGAATCGATTCACATTGATGAAAAGGAGCACAAGGAAGTGGAAGAGATGAATTGTGTAAGTACTACAACTCATTTTATACTCATTTTACCGTTTAGTTTATGTAAAAAATGCAAAAAAATTTCAAAAAACCGAGCTGCTACCCCGTCGTGTGCGACAGGACACGACCGCACAATGTATAGAGTGTGCGACCTGAACCTGCCGCACACTCTATAGAGTGTGCAACAGGGTCTTGCCGCACAGTGATGTTCATTTTTTAAAATTTTTTTTTTGTAATGTTTAACAGGATACAAACACGTTAACTACGGAGCCCAGTGTTCTTGGTCCTAATAATGAAGAGATTGTTGCAGTTGAACATGTTGTGAACGAAGAAGCCCTCGATGTTGATTTCACGGATGTGTTCACAACTCAGGAATGTTTTATATCTCGGGATAAATTGATTGAATGTGTGCAAGCTAGAGGACGGGAGCATGACATTGTGATCATCATCGGTAGGTCGGACAGTGGTGCCGGTAAGAAACGACCTCGGTTGTTATTGATTTGTGAACGTAGTGGTGTATATAAAGAAAAGATCAAGATTTGGTCATCATCATTACGAATTGATAATGAAGAAAAGGTTGAAAATGTCGATGATGTGGTAGGTAAGGGGAAAAAGAAGAGAGAAACCGGAACTAAGAAGTGTGGTTGCCCATTCCGTTTGAGAGGGAAGCAAGTCTCGATTGATGAATGGACATTAGTGGTTGAATGTGGCAAACACAATCATCCAACCGCTGATCACATGGAGGGTCACTCATATATAGGTCGATTGAAGAAATCTGAGGAGACCTTTGTTGTTGATTTTTCCAAGTGCAATACTAAGCCCAAGGACATCTTATTTGGGCTGAAACAAAGATTTGAGGGAAATAAGTCAACAATAAAGACAATCTACAATGCTCGGACAAAGAATAGAGTTAATGAGCGTGATGGTCGATCTGAAATGCAACAACTTATCTTCAAGTTGAAGGAGCATGGTTATACCTTCTACGATACACGCTGCGAATTGACCAACATTGTGAAGAATCTTTTTTGGGCTCACCCAAAGAGCATTGACTTGATGAGATGTTTTTCGAAAGTCATCTTCATGGATTGCACGTATAAGACAAACAAGTACAAGTTACCATTGTTGGAGATTGTTGGTGTGACATCTACACAGATCACATTTCTGATTGCAGTCGCAATTTTGGAGTGCGAGCGGGAAGAGAACTATACGTGGGCCTTGTCAATATTGAAATCACTAATGCACCAATTTTCCTTGCCCACTGTTATTTTGACCGATAGGGAAAAGGCTTTAATGAATGCAATTGAGAAAACGTTCCCCACGTCGAGCCATTTTCTTTGTCGATGGCATATAAATAGGAATGTCTTGGCGAATTGCAAGAAATTGATATGCCCGAAAAAGAAATGGGATGCGTTTAATCTCCATTGGAATGTATTAGTGATTTCAAGAATCGAGACGTAATTTGAAGAGGGACTTAAAAGACTACAATCTCTATTCAAGGAATCAATGCCTGCGGTGAACTATGTAATGGAGCAATGGTTGTTGCCGTATAATGAGAGATTTGTGGCTTGTTGGACTGATAATGTCATGCATTATGACAATAACACAACGAATAGGTATATTTAAATAAAATGCAGCTTTCATAACTTTCTCATATTTCAATATCTTACATACTGTATCTTATTTTTCAAGGTGGAGAGTCAGCACGCAATGTTGAAACGACAGCTCGGATCGAGCCAAGGAAACTTTGACACATGTTGGCGACAGATTCACACGCTTATTGAAACATCACACGTTGCAATAAAGGATTCATTCGAGAAGAGTAGGAATGTCGTCCAACATAAATTCAAGTCAAATGTATTTAGGTTGATCCGAGGTATGGTGTCGGTGGATGCATTGAACAAGATATACGATGAAATGGTTGCTATTCCTGAAACAGGTGTTGACGCACTGTTGTGTTCATGTACATTGCGAAAGACATGTGGTCTTCCTTGTGCGCATGAATTATCTGAATATATCCGATTGGAGGAGCCTATTCCCCTCGACAAGGTTGATGCTTTTTGGAGGAAATTAGATTTCGTACTGAGCAAGGGAGATGTTGTTGGTATCGGGGAGGAAATAGTTGGCGCATGGAGTGTACTTCATCAAAATCTCGATGTTAAGTTTAAGGAAGCCACTGATGATGTGAAGGTAGCAATGTATAAAAGGCTTATGGAGGTAGACAATCCTGTAACCACTGGACTAATTATGCCCGCTCCCGAAAGTCAGACTCGACCGAAGCCTAAAGGTCGTCCTAAGACTGTAAAGGCTAAACAGTCAAAGTCAACCAAACGGGATCCGAGCAAGTTTGAGTACGTGGAATCGATTGAAGACAGTTGCTCACCGTCGCCGGTTAATGATGTGGTAACATATGAAGTAAATCCATCAGACAAACCTCTGATGTTCACTTCTATTCCAAAGACAAAGATTCAGGTAAATCAACTAGGTTGTTCGCCGAGATAATCTTTACATACTTTGGTCAACATCTTTTTTTACTTACCGGATAATCTTTACATACTTTGTTTTTCAATAGGTTGTTCGCCAAAATACCCACTTTGGACAGGCTAGTAATTATATCAATCAACTACCAATATGGATTCAAGAGTTTGTCATCGAGACGAAGAATGTCATTGCAGATGGCCATTGCGGTTTTCGTGCCGTATCTGCACATATATATGACAATGAAGACCATTGGGGTAGAGTTCGAGGTGAACTAGCTATGGAGTTGGACGCATACCATGGGTTGTACGAAGATGTTTTCATGTAACGCGGATCGGCTGTTTTAGTTGAAAGTATGCTCAACTGCTACGCTGACTTTGCACCAAAGCAACATTGGTTTCAGACTCCGGAGATGGGTTACTTAGTAGCACCATTCTACAATGTGTGCTTTGTTGTATTTTCAGAATCATCTTCTTTGACGTATTTACTATTGAGAACCGAAGCCCCCGACGAACCTAAGTTGATCTGCATTCAATTCGTGAATGGGGACCATTATATTCAGGTATAAAACTAACATTTTGTTTGGATATCGTCTGTCACTTATCGAATACAATTGTTAAATTACTGATAAAATTTTTGAATGTGTATAGGTCTTCTTGCGCGACGATTCCCCATTACCACCAATCGCAAGCGGATGGACTGATTATAAACAAGCCATGGCTAAAGGGTGGAATACAATATATAATGAACGATGGGCTAAGTACAGTGAAAGAGCAGGAAATAGTCGTGTTAGCAACAAGCGTACACCTATTGTATTAGAATAGTCAAGTGTTGTGAACGAAAATGTTATGTATGGACAAGTGAATTTTTATGTATGAGCTTCATTTGCGTTATGAAATGTGTTGTTGTTTATGTATGTTTATGTTCGAATATAATTGTTAAATCATTGAACATGAAATTGAATTTGATATGAAAAACTTAGAAAAATGCCAAGTATGGAGGATATATGTGCAACAAACTGTTTGTACATAACAAATACATACACTTTTTGCATTAATAAAGAAGATGTTCATTACATAAAATTGTTTGTACATCAACAACCTAGCTCATCTAATCACTGTCGTGGATGCCTACGACGACGACTTGAAGGACCTGCCCGATCTGAAGGACCCGCATCCCCGATATGAGGAGCCAATATAGCGTACGCTTGGTCAAGAGCTGACCCAAACTCTTCGTACGATATACTTCGATCGCCTGATCGATATCTTAATGTCGGCTCTCGTATTGCATCAACCACAGCCCGAAACATGGTGGGATAATCCAAAGGACGGTGTACATCCGCGCCAGAAATAAATGTAGATTGGCTAGCTGGATTTTGCATCTTTGGATGTGAATATACTGTGTACCACTGTAAATAGTCAGCCGAGCATGCACTTGATGGGATGGCTTCTTGACCGAGGCTGGTATCAGATAAAACATGGTTACGCCATTGACGATAATATGGGACTTGCTGCATTAGCCTTGCAATGTTCTTGTTGTCTCGTAAACCAAGACCAATAGCAATTGGAGGGAAACGAATCGTCTGGACGTAACCGAATTGCCTAAGCACTCGATCTGGATTGTATGGCTCCACAACACCCGGCGCAGATAAGCATCCATGGTAATAAGAGATCCGGTGAAATGGATAGGACTGGCGTACCAAAACAGAATACGGAGTCCAATTAACCTACATACAATAAACACAGAAAAAGTTATAACCATTAACACAGTTAATATAGCATTACTAGGTAGACTGATTAATATGAAAGTTATAATAGTGCAATTAAACTCACTTCATCGGCTGTTAAGACATCAAGTCTCTCGGTACACCGCAGACATTATGTCCGGCGCCTCTGGATAATGGTTGCCACTTTCGAGCGAGTGGCTGAGTGACGTCGTACTCAATGTTATGTGGAGGTTGGAAACATGGAAATCTCTCATATATCCAAGCCTGCAACAAAATAATACAGTACATTATTATATAACCGGCCCCCTATTAACAACTAAAAATATATATATCATTTTAAGTATAAATCAAATAAATTTGTTACCTCCAATAGCGTTGTATATCCCGTCATCTGTCGACATGACTGACGAGATGCTATGCCCAATTATCGATATAAATAGGCAAGGGTTGCAGCTCCCCATGCATACTTTGGTATCTTATCGACATTGTCCAAAAATTCCATATAGGAACCAGGAACTCGATTCCCACTCTTGTCACCAAAAATGGTGCAGCCGAATATGTACAATAAATATGCCTTAGCAAAGACTAGTCCGCATAGCATCATTATCACTTGTAGCTTCATCTTCGAACCTACGACGAAGCCACTCTAACTTGAAAGAGCAGCCTCTCCTACCATGGGTGCCCTCACACCTCAAAGATTTTCCAAATGCAACATCCCAAAGAAGCTCCTCGTAGTATATCCCAACGTCCGTGTATAAACAACAGGCCTCCCCTTTATTGGAAGACCGGTAAGACAAAACACGTCATCCAAGGTGATTGTCATCTCACCAAATGGTAAATGGAAGGTGTTCGTCTCCGGATGCCATCGTTCAACAAAAGCAGCAACCAAGGCTTTCGATGACTCCTTATAAGAACACCTAGGCAGCATATATAGTCCAGACCTCAGGACAATATCCCACCACCTACTCTCCAGCTGTTTCGCATTTGTAAGCGGAACCGACCAACTCAACAACTTATTTGTGTGATTTTGCATCTTCAGCACTGGTCGTTTTATCCCATTCCAAACATACCTAGCTACATGTGTGTTGTACGTAACTAGCAGTGAACCATCAACTGGCCCACCTGAAAATGGGGCTTCCTCTTCAAGCAAAGTGTCACCACCATCACCACCAGCACCTCCATCACCGGCCCCTTCATTATCAACATCTTCTTCCTCTTCATCATAACCGGCCCCCGAAGTACCGGCCCGAATAACCGGCCCCGAATAACCACCCCAAATTACCGGCCCGAATAACCGACCCCCTCATCACCACCCCCCTCAGTCATAACTAGCCCCTGTATACGTTCTGCCTCATCAAGTGGGTTGGGATTCTGTGCCCTCCTAGCGGAAGCCGTAACCCTGCGCATATATGTCCTTCCTGCATTCATTCAAGCCAAAGTAATGTAAGAACAAGGAAATAATAATGAAGAAGTAATAAGCTTACATACATTCATCAAATAGTTGATGTGCAAGTTGATTGAAGAAGTAATTTTAAAAAAAAAGGTGATGTGCGGCACCCTTGGCCGCACGTTCAACGTTCTGTGCGGCATGACCTGGCCGCACGAGTCCTGGTCTGTGCTGTACCACCTAGCCGCACTAACACATGCATGTGCGGCACCCCTCTACCGCACTCAGCTTCTTATGTGCGGTGTCACCTAGCCGCACTAACACATTAATGTGCGGCAACCCCCTACCGCACTCACCAGGGTATGTGCGGTGGACCAGTGCCGCACAGTCCCTGGTAGGTGCGGTATGGGGCTGCCGCACATAACTTACGCAGCTTCCCCAGAAAATTGCAAAAACTTCATCAAAATGGTAAAAAAAATGCAACAAAAATTCAAAAAAAATGCGTGTTCACAAAAACAAAAAAAAAAATGCAACCAAAATCCAACCAAAATGCAACCAAAAAGCCAAAATTTAAATGAAACACTTACCGAATGGTTCCATTTTTGAACTTTGAAATCTAGCTTGTAGTGGCTTGAATTTGTTGAAGTAGGTAGCTAAGAAGGAGATTGTGGAAGTAGGTAGCTAAGAAAGAAGAAAGAAAGTGTTTGAGGGAAAGAAGAAAGTAAGAAATAGAGTTGGTTTGTCGGGAAAGAAGAGAGAATGAAATTGATCGATGTTGTTTTGGGAGGGAGATGGGGTAGATGTAGGTGGGTAAGAATTGGGGGGTATACTTAGCAAATTATAAATTTTGGGGGTTTAAGGTTAAAGGGTAAAATAGAAAAATAAGGGGGGGTATACTTAGTAATATAGGAGGTATAATATTTGAAGGGGGGGTAAACTTAGTAAATGGGTAGACTAAGTAATTTTGGGGGTGGGAATAGCACTACCTACGAATAGTCCCTTAATAATTTTTGGGTTAATTACACCATTAGTCCCTCAACTATTAGCATTTCTACGAATAGTCCCTTAATAATTTTTTTTTAAATTTTAGTCCTTAGAGTATCAAAAAGTCACGCGGTTAGTTCTTTTGATAGATGCCGTTAGTGATTTGCTGTTAACTCTCCCATGTGCCTTTTACATGCGTTTGACCAAGGGCAAAAATGACATTTCCCTTATCATCTCCTTCAAACCCTAATCCTAATTCCCAAAACACATACAGTTCATTGATGATCATTCCCAAAATTGTTTCCTTACAAATCAACCAAAGCCAAAACCAAATCAAAAGGCTAAACACTTCAAAACCAAAACCCAGATCTGCCTTGTCACACCCCCAGTTGAGCTCCTACGTGGAACCCCAAATGGAGACGCGAAACACACACATCATAATTAACATGCACCTATATAAGCGAGCTAAACCAGCTCGACACAACCACAAGATAACTAAACGGCCACAACCTGCCGTTATCATAATAGTACGGAGCTACACGAGCTCGCAAAACACAACTATAAACAACAACTTCAACGAGCTAACGAACTCGGAGTCAACTGAGATAAACAAAGTCACACAGGCAACATGTCATATATACAGTGCCACGACACCACGTGTCGGCACAAAAGGAAGTAACGAGTAACAATATACACATCATGTTACTACTACCCAAAATAGAGTTTACATAACTCTATCATCCATCGTCCTCACCGAGTACATATGTACAATGAGCAAAAGTAACTACCCCAAAAGTTCACCACGTGTACCCGCGTACTGTACCGGCCTCACCGATCAGAACCTCCCGGGTTCCTGCGATCTAAGGAAAACAAAAGAAAAGGATGGGGTGAGTCAAAGACTCAGTAAGTTACTACCATGCAACTACATGACATGCTGGCGTGCTGAGCTGTATAACAGTAAATCATACTGCATAGTAAACAATAATAGCATGCTTCTGTATCACCGTAACACATATTCATCTGTATAGGACCAACTTGATAAACACCTTTAAAAGTATACAGTGTCGAGGTACACCTCCGACAACATCCAACCTTATCACCTCTTCTGTATCATGTGCTCGAGCAATAACTGAATAACTGTCTCTTTTGTAGTGCGCGCGCGAATGACAATCGTTTCCCCCAGTCTCGTACGACTTGGGTTTACGACGTTTGGCAAACACTTCGGCTACCAAGAAGTGTGCCTCCCCTACTGGGGCCAACAGCGGGGCGTAGGCCGAGCATATGGACCAACCACAGTTAACACTAGCCCCTGCCCTCGTGAGTCACCGGTGGTCCATACACCCTCTGAACTGGTTTACCAGCTGGTTATGACTTATTGAACATTGACACTTGTCACAATATTGTTTTACAACTAACTGGTTGACAAGTATCAATTACTGATTTATACGTAATTGCCACTAAATAGGATAAACCCATAACTGGCTCGCAATTACATATTAAACACATTATCACCTTTTGCGTATTTCGGTAGAGGTACTTCTACCCAAAATAACATTTAATAATCGTAGGAATTAATCCCACTTTCCCAACATAATCAAACTGTATCAACAATATACTCCGTGGAGTCCAATCACGACAATTCTAAACATCAATAATTTAGCTCATTTTCGTAGTACGTCAATTTAATTATCCCATTAAGCTACTTCAACAAGTAGAACCATTATTTAAATAATCCAAGCTAATTAAAATTATACATGCATGAAACATATAATATTTCATCACAAGTAACTAGTTTACTAGCATGGATCATACTAAAATTAAAATGGGACAATTTTATATTACGAGTTAAAAATAGTAACTTACAAATATTGCGAAATCACCGATTAAAACGTGAAATCTTCCGAAGATATTGATCTACTAGCTAAACACGTCGATCCTACGGTGTCCGTTCGTCGAAAGCTTGAAGAAACGAGAACCAAATTGATCGCGTACGAAGGAAATGGCTTACGGCTTGAAACGGGAGAAAGAGAAATGGCGGACTGTTTGTGTGGGTTTTGTGAAGGTTCTGGAGGGTGAAAACCCACTTTCTTAGTGATATATATTACTCCAAAAGTCTTCCAAGGTCAAACAATGTGGCTGTTATGTTTTAGTGGCCAAACAAAGTCGGTTTCAAAATGTGATGTTAAAAATATTTTAATATTAACTAACTTTATTTATTCTTAATTAATCACTATTAAAACTAATTATACTTAATTAGGTCTAATAATATTTTATTAATATTCTTTCATAAATAATTAATAAGTTATCAAAGTAAAGCATATAAACATATTAAATGTCACGAAATGCAAATGACATGCAAGTAATACGAGTATGAAACTCTCGGGTGTTACATGCCTAATAAATATGAGTTTTATATAAACCAACCAAATTAAACCAGATCAAAAGGCAAAACGCAGATTAAAATCAAAACCCAGATTTGAACACTTTGACAACGACTCAGCTTCTTCTCCGTCGGTGGCCGTGGCGGCAGTCTCAGGCGGCTTCTCCTCCTCTTTCGGCGCCGGTGGTGGAGCGTAAACTCGTGCTTGTTTAGAGCTTCCTGTACCAACTGTTTAAGCTCATAAAGAGCAACCTTTTGTGGTTCAGAAAGTTCACCAACAACATTGGTTTCCTTCTCGCCGGGTTTCACTTCTTCTTCCTCAACCGGCTTCTCAGCTACCTCTACCACCGGCTCAACCTCAGGCACAGGTACTTCTTTCTTGGTAACGACGGTGGTTTCGACGGGTTTCTCCGCCTCTAGAACATTGGAAAGATGATTTGAGTTCCCTGTTTGGCTTTCAACTTTGGAACATTGGAAAGACGATTCGAGTTCCCTGTTTGGGTTTCTCCGCCTCTGGAACATTGGAAAGACAATGTAATTGGGGAGATCTTGGGGCAGCTTTGAAGCTGGTGGTGCGGCGGCTGGAGGGGGTTCACGATTAGGTGGACGGAATGGGCGATGGAGGTGATTGTGCCGGGGTTTATTTGATTCTATTCAAGGAAATCATGAACAAAACCTTGAGGATTAGGGTTTTTGGTGGAGATTTGTTGAATTGATATTGATGAGGAGAGAGAGTGTGGGAGAGGGAGAGGGTGAAGAAGATGACTTGTGAAGTTCCATTTTTGTCCTT
Organism: Platycodon grandiflorus; assembly: GCA_016624345.1. Lineage (NCBI taxonomy): Eukaryota > Viridiplantae > Streptophyta > Magnoliopsida > Asterales > Campanulaceae > Platycodon > Platycodon grandiflorus. The sequence goes on from CM028362.1 coordinate 74,840,211, forward strand.
GGTCAAATGCACGTGAAAGATACATGGGCAACTTAACGGCAAATTACTAATGGCATCCATCAAAAGGACTAGCTACGTGACTTTTTGATACTCTAAGGACTAAAATTTGAAAAAAATTTGTTAAGGGACTATTCGTGAAAAAGCTAATAGTCGATGGACTAATGGTGTAATTAACCCTTTTTTTGTTAAAAAAAAAAAAAAGGCATCATCGGACCGAAACAAAGGTGACGTGTGGTTGGTTGTAAATCTTGGAAATATAAACTCCTCTTACTCCGTACATTTTTTTCGAAAATAATAGAGTAATAGAATTTGTTTAAAGATTGATTTACAGTTAACTTTAAGATATTGTACAATTTAATTATTTAATGTATTAATAATTATATTGTACATCCGGGAGTCACGTGGGTTGATTTGAATTGATCCCTCAACCATTAACTCAACCATTAACTGAGTACCTTCAATTTACACTACGGTGTGAGTTGACGAAAAATGCACACATGAGAGTCACTTGACTATCTTTAGGTATTTTCTGACCATAATGTCGTTTTAGTGTTTTAATTAAATATTTTACCCTTGTTGTCGTAAGACTCTCTTTATAATTCATATGTACAAGATAGTAAATTGAAATATCAAAAGGAAATTATTGTAAAAAAATATCTAAATGATTACGTGAGTCTCAGGTTGATATTTTTGTCAACTAAAACGATATGGCCTAAACCAAAAGTGCAATTATAAAAAAAAACGTTATAATTGAGGAGCCATGTTGCTTCAATTGGTAGTTGAGGCATGAAGGGGGAGAGGGAATTTAAATCTAACCCGTAGTTGAGGGTTTTTCCTTTTCCTTCTTCAGCCAAATTCTTTTTTCTACTTGTTGAATCTTTAGATTAAAATTCAATTGAAGCACTTTTTTAAAAAAATTCTTTTTTATTTTTAAAAATTTAGGAAAGATTTAAATTAACTTTTCTTTTAGAAATTCAAAATTACTTCCTCAAAAGCTAAAAGATAAATACAACTCTTTTTTTTTCAACAACATAAATATGAATTTTTTTTTTACCTAAAAGCTCAAAATTACTTTTTATTGATTTTTCTTTAGGCTTTTGAATAAAAAAATTTCACTTCTTCAAAAGCCCAAAAGAATTTTTAAACATCTGATTTTTCTCCATTTCTCTGAGAGTCCTAAAATTATAAATATATTTCCCTTTTATTGGGAGTTTTTGGAAAATCTGAACTTCAAAAGAGAGATATTTTTTGATGGAATTGTGCGCTTTAGTGTCACACCCCAATTCAAGCTACTACACATAGCCTAAATTCGGGCATGAACCGGCTTTACATAATCAAAATAATCACCTGATAACAATATTTAACAGCGGAAATAAAAACATGGCTACAAGCCATTCAACCTCATAACTGAAAAATATACAACTGAGTTTACACAACTCATTCAACTGATAAATACAAACCAAAAGAGAAGGCATCCAGCCTTTATATACAATACAACAGAAACAATGTTTGAAACCTAGACAGTATAACAAGATTACTGTCTAACTATATACACAAAATAAAGTTTACCCCAAAAGAAAACAACCACCTGCTAATCTCACAGTGAGCTGCTCAACCTCACGTACGTGAAACCTTTGCCTCGCTTCGATTTAAGGAAAACATTAGTGAAAGGGTGAGTCACCTATGACCCAGTAAGATTCCACTAAACTTATACATGTTATGCATGTATGCAGCAGTAATAGGATGCTAACACATAGCAACACATAATCATCATAACCGATAACCAACCAAGTCTCATTATCAGTGCAAGAAGGCTCACGACTGCCAACTGTCCCATAACAGTTGGAAGTAATGACCAACCTACAAAGTAATGAGCTAAACAATATTTTATATCACGTATTAAACAAGTAGTAGCATCACAAGATGACATATATCAAGATATAAAAGTCGAGGCACACCTCCGACTAACCAGTTCCCTTTATAACCTCATTCGATTTTATAGTTCATATCAGATCATTGTAGGTCATATAATTCGTATTTCGTATATCTCGCGGAATAAGTCAACATGCCCCAAGTCCCTACAACCTTGGCAACCATGCGACAACACCACTCTTATCCAATAATCTACGTGGTGTAAACCATATTTTGGCCGAAATAAGGAGGCAAACCGGATTAAGGTCGCCACAACCCGCCTATCACTGCACTCCACCCCATGACAGTCGGTAGTCAACCAAAACCCCCTAAAGTTAGTATTTAAATGTGCACATTTTGTTAACCAATTTCATGTTCACACTTTATTCCGTATTCGTTTATAATTTCGGTATTTCGTTTATCCTCCAAGGATCAATTTTAGTTCTATTTCCACGAATCAACATAATGAACAAGTTAACTATCTCAAACAATTTGATATCAAGTCACAACCCCTTAATCGCAGCCATGTTACACACTTTATTTAGGTTAATTTCTTGCCAGTTTTACCAATTCAAGTATGTGATCCATTTACAACGTACTCAAGACTCATATAACAACCAAATCACCTTGTGAACACATACCCATAATCATATCAACATTTTAAAGCACTTAACATGGCTGGAAATCACAAATTCACCATAGTAACATCATAACAATCGAATATAACCGAAATTAACCGATTAAACTAAGAACATGAACAAGATAGAGGTCCCTTACCTAGTTGAAGTGTTAAACCACCAATTAATCCCTGGAATTTAGTGCATAGACCAGCCAAGAACTCACTTAAACCATCCCTTAAGTGCTGCCTTGAAGGAAGAACAAGAACTCATACAACAAACCCTAGAAACCCTAGGTCAATTTGGTAAATTATGGAGAATTTATGAGATAAAAGTGTGTATTTTTTAGTGTTCAAGACCTGGAAATGGTCTTCCCCTGAATACCCATGACTTAGACCAGCCTAGGAGGTGTTTAGTATGAGGTGGCAACAAGAAAACAGTACAAAAGGTGAGTTGGCAAGTTTCTGGCCCGATACCCGCGCCTTAGCGCGGCGCTAAGGCGCGCACTGTTCACAGCCTGACCTATTTTTGTTGTTTCGCTCCGTTTTCTTGGTTCGATCACTCGAGCACTCCTAGGTTTAATTGTATAACACTTATATCACATCAAAGGTTTTCCCTAAAATTAGCTCCATATCATCTTCGGATCAAATCAAAGTCACGACAAAGTTTACGAAATTGAAACAACATCGAAAACTTCTTCGGTTTGCAACTTTGAAATAACACAACATCTTTCACTTTTTCAAGGCTCGATTTAACATCATGAAACCTATATAACATCAAGTATATCTAGGTTCAAAGTATCATGGCCCATTACTTTCATTTCGGTTCGATTTATGCCACGAAATAATGTAAGAAAGTAACATACCGAAACATGAAATCATGAGTTTACAACTCATCTATTCTTAATCATGAACCACGATAATCAAGTTAACAATGCATACACATAATCATAAGATTAACTTGCTAATGAAATGCTCGGTTATTACATTTAGAGCCTTGTTTATTACTTCTTTACCCTTGTGGATATCATTATTTCAAAATTGCTACCTTCGAGTTCTACCCTAGGAATTGTTAGAAGATTGTACACGGCTTTGAATAGTAGTTGGCTATCACGAATAACTTCGAGTTTGTTTTTTTCTTTTCTGATCAAGAATAACTTTGAGTTTGGTTAGCCAATTTGTGTGTTTGACTTGCTTCATATTAGTTCAGGGTGTCAACTCTCTCTATTTTTATATTTAAGGGTATGTGTAGGAAGAATCTTATAACATTTGAGAATATTGTACTCTCTCGTTCCAGTAGAAGCGATACATTTTCTTTTTAGTTTATCCCCATTGAAGAGGTATCTTTCTATTTTAGAAAATAATTTTTAACATAATATATTTAATACCCTTAGAGTTTGCGGCTTATTTTAATTATGTATCAACCAAAGTAACTTGAAATCATGGCCATAAAAATTATAGGAAGTTAATTAGTATTCAACATTTTTTCTTAATTTACGTAATAAGTCAAAGTGTACTTCTTCCATTAGGATGGAGAGAGTAAACATGTTAACAGGTATGCGTGGTCAATAGAAATTAACACTTGTGGGAGCAGTGCGAAATTTGGCCAAAATATACGTGTTGTAACATACTTTATTGTTTATAAATTAATAGTCGATGGATGGAAGAAAAAAAAATATTGCAACGAAATTTTTGTATAAGATTATTTACATTGAAATTTTTTTTTTAAATCATTGAAATACTTCAAGTTTTTATTTATTCTCAATAATATGAAGAGGTCTGATATTACGAGCTCGAGCTAGTGGATAATTATATCAACTTTGACATCCTTACAGTCAGATTAAATTTACTCGGATTTATATACTGTCAAATTAAATTTGTCATTTTTTAAATAATGACATGGATATTCTAAGTCATCACCAACTTAACAACATCTAAGTATCGAGATTTGTGTTAAAATCATCCAACGACACTATAACATTAAAACTGGTAGAAATAATTTAAGTTGTATCTCGTAATAGCATTTGCCTATTGTGAACCAAAGATGAAATCTTCACAATAGAACCCAACGAGTAGCACTTTTTTTCCTTCTCTCTATCTAATTCGTAAGGTGATTCGTTAGAGCTAGTTTCGATGCAACTTAATCGCAACAAACTTAAGTGATGGCCAAATGGAATTTACCCAAAAATAAACTCAAAGAGAATCGTTATTTACACCCCCTTTTTCTCCAAGTACACTCCCCTTCGACTATTACAAAAATGTCATTATAAAAATTGACCTATTTGCCCTTATAAATTTCAACCCTAAGTGTGTTAGTGCTCGGTTGGTACTTACCGAACACCACCAATGGTGTTTGGTCAACTATGTCCGAACAAAATATGCCCAGATCACTTCGAATTTCAACCTAAAATTCAATTTTGTTTACACAAACCACCAATTTTGAACTTAAATTGTAAAGAAAATCATAACTAACTTAACCCTAAAGAAAATCATAGCTAATTTTGAACTCGAATTTCACTTCGTCTTTGTTATTTTGCATATTGGGTTGGGGGTGTTCAACAAAGGATGGAAGTGGGTATACTAATGATAGGTTGTTTATTCAAAATAAGTTTGGTGGGGTAAAATGAGAAATTAGGGGGGTGTACTTAGTATTTAGAGAGGTTTACAATTTAGGAGTGGTGAATTTGGAGAAAAGGGGGGGGGGGATTGCTCAAAATGAGTTAAATGAGGGGCATGAAATCTTTTTCAATTTGATATCAAATTCAAGGGGAAGAATTACACATTTTTTCCTTATTAGTTATTACAAATATTATAAAGTTTATAAACAAAAACTTTGATTTTTTAATGATTGATTGATTGAGATATACTTAGACTCATTTGATTGGCCGATAAATAATGTAAATTTAAGAAACAATAATACACTTTTTTTTATGATGAAAAATACATAAAATAACATTTACTACTCCAATACTAATACATATAGTTTATATAAAATAATTATTTTAATTACTTTATTATAAAGTATATTTTCTCCAATGCGGCAAATTCCCGCACTTAGCCCCATTATCAAATTCTCAAATAAAATAACGACAGTTGGAAACCACCGCCTACTCAAACCGTTTTTTCTTTCTCCCTCCCTTTCTCTCTCCATCCCCATCTGAGATTCCAATTTTTGAATCAAATCACAGTCCATTTCATTGATTTCCCCTCAAATTCATTCTTTATTTCCCAAATTCAATCATCATTTTGGCATTAATCTCATTATTAACCCTACATTTCCCTCACAAGAGTTTTGAAATACAGATCAGATCTCAAATCCACTGCATTACAGATTTCGAGGAAAAAAATGGCGACAATGGAGAGCTTGATTGGGCTCGTTAATAGAATCCAAAGAGTTTGTACTGCATTAGGTGATTTCGGCGGCGAAGGTTCCCTTTGGGAAGCTCTTCCTTCCGTCGCCGTCGTCGGTGGCCAGGTCACAACATTTCCCCTCCACAAGTCATCACATCTTCCTGTTTTATATCTAGCTATGAAATCACATTTTTTAAATTTTTTTATTTTGGAAATTAGAGCTCTGGAAAGTCATCGGTGTTGGAAAGCGTGGTTGGAAGAGATTTTCTGCCTCGTGGATCTGGTACACATTTAATCCTATTTGATCTTCGTTTCCAGATTAGTATTTCAATTTGTTAGATGTCACTAGAGATGAGAAACTCGTTTTTTCGAATTGAGAAATACGGATTTCTGGGATTTCATAATTTTCATTGAGTAATGCAGCTAGAGTTTCTGTTAATTTGAAAGAATGCGCTTTCATTTGAAATGATCTTTTGAGGTGTTATTTGTTTTTGGTTTAATTTTATATGTAAGGTATTGTTACGAGGAGGCCATTGGTGCTGCAGCTGCATAAGATTGAGGGGCAGTCTGAATACGCAGAGTTTCTTCATGCACCAAAGAAAAAGTTTACTGATTTTGGTAAGGTGGATCTCCAGAACTTTTCTCTTTGCTTACATGCAATTTATGAGCTTGTGTAATGTTGCATTTCTGATCTGTAGCTGGCTCTCTATTAATTGATATGGATATATCATTATTGGCATAGCTAATGCTAAGCAGGATTCCTTCGGCCAAACCAAGTTAATGTGATTTGTTGTATGTCAAAGTCCTCAACTTGTACTTTGCTTTTGGAACTAGGAATTACCATTGATAATCTTTAAAAATTTATGATTGTTTGAGAAACCAACTCCTTTGTTTAATAGGCAATTATTAGCCCTATGACATATGGAATTGTTTTGAAACAAATTGGACGATATCTGAAAGGATTTTGAAGCTATAAAATCAGTCATCACTATGGAATGATATCTGCACTTAGCTGATATATGGTATGCGAGAATTATGATGAAAAGGAAGTATTAGTATAAGTTTTCTTGCAATTTGGATTGAATGTACAAACTAGCTAATGTGATGTTGGAAAAACTGCTGTCTCCTCCTGACTAGTTATATCATCTGGAATCATTCTTTATGAAAGTAGGCATGCTAAATAACTTTTTCCTTTGTTAGTTCGTCTCTTGTGATTCTGGTGTTCTGAACATTTATGTAAATCAAAATTTGAATTGATAAATAAGTTGTCTATTGGCCAATTGCAGCTGCTGTGAGGAAGGAGATTTCAGATGAAACAGATCGTATAACTGGGCAGACGAAGGCAATTTCTAACCATCCTATTCACCTAAGCATTTATTCTCCAAATGGTACTCTATTTCTTATGGTACTTTGTTTGTCAAGGGATTTGTTCAAGAATAGTAAAATAATGGCTTGTTCAGAAGTATATTCTCTACTTGCATAACTTTCTTGGTATTTTCTGTGATATGTATGATTAGACTTGCAACTTTTATTCTCAAGCCCTATAGGAGTCATCTGGTGTTACTCCATATCATACGTGCCAATTTAAAGTGACCATGATGTTTCAAGATTTGAGGTTCCCCAGGTGCAAGTGAGTGGGTTTCTGCCTTTCTTGTTTGAGAGCAGATCATTAAGGTGGGAAATGCTAAGGGTGAAAATAATGACAAGAGAGGGATAGCAGATAAATAAGGGCGGCAATGGAATAGATTGAATATTATGAGAATATTCTTTTGTAGTAAGAGCAGATTCTTAGAAAGATATATATAAATGCCCTGCATGAGAGCAGTTATAATTTAGATGTAACCTGTAAGCTTCAGATGTAGGAAAAAAGAAATGGGTCAATGTGTGTCCCCTCACAGGCCCAATGGAGAATCTCTCTCACTCTCTCTCTCTCTCTCATCATAGGAATGCCAACTTTACAACCTACAAGGATGATAATCGCTGCGCTTTTTGATCCAATACTTCAGTTGCCTCGAATTGGTTTACTCCTGACAGTGTATTTTCCATGACACGAGGTCCTTTTGCGTTAAATAGACTTCCTACAGCTGGCCAAATTGTGTGGACCCATAGTCGTAAAAACAAGTACCATGTGTAATCGAGTTGAAGCAGACACCATTGGAAATGTTCCCTAGTACTTAGCTAACCAGGCTAGGGTATGTAGGTCGGGAGTTCTGTCTTGGGAATTCTTCATACTAGTACCATGGACAAACGAACTTGGGTATGTTGGGAAAATGGGATTTCTCCCATGTGTTGGATAACACCTCACAAAGAATGGATTTATCAGCCTGGACAGCGATGGTGACTTGGCGCTTGATGTCATGGTGTCCCAGTTCCATGTATATCTGAGTTCATGTGCTTCCAACTTAAAAGGTTAGCCGTTAGCCTAAGACCTTTAAAGGAAAATTAATGCTTCAGTGGACATTCCATTATCTTGCTTTAAGTAGGAATGAAAGGAAGAAAGGTTCAGGTAGATGACTCCAAGCGGTTGGAACAAATGCTGAGCTGAGTTGAGTTGAGGTAGATACTGTATTAGATTGTTTGGAGATGTAGAGGTAACTAGTTGGTGAAACCGAGTTAATTGTGAGGTTCTTTGTGCACTTGCTATAACCCTTTCATATGGAGATAATGAGTGCATGTTTTTGCATTTTGAAGGTTTTAACTTCAGCTCAGTATACATTGCTGAGATCACTTTGTTTGGTTATAATCCTACCGAGTTATCCACAATGTTGACCGCACCCAAGAATGGACATTTAGAAATTGGATGGGCATAATGTTGATTCAAGATTTTATCTTTCAGTAGTTAAAGATGGAGAAAGTACTAGTGGTGGCTATGAATAATGAAATTTCTGCAATTTCTTTTCTGGGGCTTGTTCTAGTACGCTGTACTTTGCTCATTTCACAGCATGTTTTGTAATTGAGATGGATATTAATTGCCATTTTAGAAATATGGATTGAGTAGCACTTGGGATTATGTTAAAAGCACACATTTGCAACCCTGATCCTCTCAGAAAGTGCTAATTTTTGTTTATCGTGGTAGAATTATATTTTGCAAGACGCTGGAAGCAGAACTCTAAGTTTCTAATTTATTTTTTCTGATAACAAAAGGGAATTATGTTATAAAGAAAAGGATATACAGGATAATGGACAAGTGTCCACAAGACCATCAAAGTGGAAAACGGAACTCAACTATCCAACCAAACCTACAGCTGTAGAAGACACAACAAAGAAAACATCGTCAACTCAAAATAGAACAGCATATGAATCCCTCACTAGATTGGATAATTGCTAATATTCTGGTAATGCTACTCTAAGGTTCTTTATGAGCAGTAGAATGCTAATCAGTAATACTCCCCTCCATTCCACTCAAAGAGTCCCCATTTGAAAAGTCAAATATGTAGAGGTACATAACTATCCTTAACGTAATCATAACAACATAAGTATTAATTATATATAAATTGTTTTATATGACATATGAGGGGTAAAGTTTGATGATCATGAGAATTCCAAGCTTCATTATCAAGCGGGACTCTTTTAACGAAACATCTTGAAAAGGAAAGAATGACTTTTTGAGTGGAAGTAGATTTTATTTTTGACCTGCCTAATCTTCTCAGTTCTCAGTATGTTTTGAGTGCAAATGTCACGTAAAAAGCTCTTTTTATTCAAAGTAGTTTGTAAACTTAGGGACTTTCAAGGAAGAAAATGAATACTGCAGATTTGATACAAAATGCTTGGGCATCAAAAATAAATAAATAAATAATTCAACTAGAATTTGTTAAGTTTGTCTTTTATCTGACAAATGGTCACATAGCTTTAATGCATTTTAAGATTTGGGTTTTCGATGTCTTATTCGAATAATTTTCTTCTTTTCTTTCTTTGTTATTTTGCTCTTAAATGGATATTTTGGTCTTGATTTTCTCGTCTGGCAATTGGTTTGGAATGTATACGTGTTAAATGGCTTGGTTTTGTTTTACAGTTGTGAACTTAACGCTTATAGATCTTCCCGGGTTAACAAAGGTTGCTGTAGGTGAGCATCTAATTACTTCTTAGGTATACAAATACAAGGACTTGTCAATTTTCTATGTTAAATGATGGTAAGAATGGGCTGATGTTAATATATGTAATGACAGTTTTTTGGACTTTGCAGAGGGACAGCCAGAGAGCATTGTTGAAGATATTGAAAATATGGTCCGAGCTTATGTTGAGAAGGTGAGCAGGACCGTTCCTAGCATTTTATAGGCCCGGGGCAAAGTTAAAAGAAGGGCCCTAATTTAATTATCAAATATTAATCTCATGTATTTTTTAAATTTAATTTTTAGAGAGACAAAAATGATTTTTGCTATCAGTACAATTTCAATAATGGTTCCTACCGAGCTGAAATTAAATTTGGGAAAACTATTATCTAGAAAACTGAATTATTTCTTACCGAATTTCAGCCTCTTAAAGTAAAAAAAAAAATCAATTACTCAAATCAACAATCATCGTAAGGATAATTTGGGATTTCTTGTTGCTTCATACTTCTATTTCATGGTTCTCTTATCACTCACTCAGAGCTATGATCTCAAATTAGTAATTAACTAAATTGAAAATTCAATGTAACTATGTAAGATGTGAACAAACTATCAAATTCAAAAGTCCCAACAAACAATTGAACTAACATAATTCAAAATTTAACAAATAAACAAAGTCAATGTCACTTTCAATTTTTAAAAGCACAAAAATATTATAAAAAGAAAAACAATAATTAACAATGTAACAAAATTTAACAAATAAACAAAGTTTCAACAAACAATTGAACAAACATAATTCAAAATAACAACAAAAGCTTTGAGTTTGAGCCTCAATTCAAGAAATTTGGATACTATTTTTGGTTTACATGTATACTAATACTACAACAGTAAAAAAAATTTGGGCCCCTTATTACTTTGGGCCCTGGGCGGGTGCCCAGCCTGTCCACCCCTTGGGCCGGCCCTAAAGGTGAGGGATAGTTTTTTCGGCTGATGTTAAATAGGGGTGGCAATTCGTGTTGTCGTGTCGTGTTCGTGCCGCAATATCGTGTTTTCATGTTATCTATCTTATATAATTATAAATCTAATAATAAATGTTATTTTAACAAAATTTATAATTTCGTGTCGTGTCGTGTCGTGTTGTGCCGTGTCTTATCGTGTCATTTCTCTCTGTAATTCGTGTTTATAATCGTGTCGTGTCAGCCATTGCCACCCCTAATGTTAATACATGCAACTAAATTTGTTACTTTGCTAAACTGACTTAACATGGATTCTCTTTGAAAACAACCAAAATTATAGCTGATTAAACAGCCGAATATTGCACTTCATAAGGTATTCTGCTGTACGGAAAGCTATTATGTTTCTGTTCTTAACTTCCGCCTAGAGTTTTGGGGACATTATATGCAAATGCTTCTGATCCTTCTATCGCCTAACTGAGACGCGTAATTGTCGCTCCCCTTAATTCTCTTTGCACTTGAGGAAAACAAGAAAAGTACAGATTAAATGTTTTGGGGCATTGTTCAAATATCTAAATAGTAAGGATAAAATTGGACTTATTTAGTTTTCCTAAGCATGTGCACATCTCTATGCTTGCAACAGTGAAATGTGACTTTGTAATGGATTATACTTCTTTGATGAAAACTGAGGCAGACCATCATCATGCGCTATAATTTCTTCTCTTTTGTGGAGAGATAAGCCTCAGGGGCCTTGGTGCAAATGGAAAGTTTCTCTGTCATGGCTTTGAACAATAGAAATGCTTAAATTAGACCCTCCCCAGACTCACCTTACAGTGGCAGGATCCATGTTATTGAGCCGTCTGATTGAGGAATAAATTGAGTTTATGTTTCCATCTTCTTCTTTTTTATGTTTCCATCTTCTTTGTGGTTATTGATTTATGGTTTTAGCAATTGTCCTCATCCATTTACTTTTGTGTGTTTGAATCAATCTCTTGCTAAACTTAATCAAGGAATTGTTCTTTTGTAGCCCAATTGCATTATATTGGCCATTTCTCCTGCTAACCAAGACATTGCCACATCTGATGCTATAAAGCTTGCAAGAGAAGTTGATCCTACAGGTATTATGTAGTTGATGTGGTCCTTTTCTTATGACATAAATATGATTCGCTATATTGTTCTTCTAATCTGTTTTCCGTATCTACCTAGAATGATGTGTTTTATTTGTAGGTGAGAGAACGTTCGGAGTGGTAACAAAACTTGATTTGATGGACAAGGGAACCAATGCGCTGGATGTATGCATTCATTACCTCATTAGTTGTTCAAAATATAATTCTTTTCATCTTACTTTTCCTAGCGGCACTTTTGCCATGGTGTATGATCTATTTAAGCTCGTTAAATTTGTTTGGCATAAAGAAGATGTGGACAGTAAATTTACTATTTTCTTAAAATTTTAGGTTCTTGAGGGAAGATCATACAGACTTCAACATCCATGGGTTGGAATTGTGAACCGTTCACAAGCTGATATTAACAAGAATGTTGACATGTTAGCTGCTCGCAGAAAGGAGCAGGAGTATTTTGAATCTAGCCCCGAGTATGGGCACTTGGCGCATAAAATGGGATCAGAATATCTTGCAAAACTTTTGTCTCAGGTACTTGCCCTTCATTTTTAGATGTTTGTCTATAGCTCTTCGTACTTGGAAGATACTGGATGCACCATATTTCTTTGTACTTTCCTTCTAATAATTGCCATGTTTTTTGTTTGCTCAGCATTTGGAAGTTGTTATCAGGCAGAAAATACCCAGTATTATTGCTTTAATAAATAAGACAATTGATGAGCTTAATGCAGAGTTGGACCGTATTGGTAGGCCTGTTGGTGTGGATGGAGGGGTAATGGATCTAGATAAAAGTACTAATAGTTATAAATGATTTTTTCTTAACCTCGTATTAACTGGAACTCTTCGTGCGTGTACAGGCACAGCTATACACAATTTTAGAATTGTGTCGTGCATTTGACAAAGTATTCAAGGAGCACCTAGATGGAGGGTAATGCATGAATCTTTTCTTGGTATACTTAAGGTCTTAAAATTCTGGTAATACTTTATTTTTTTGAATCTTTACGCAAATTACAATCTTTACCTGTTTTTTGACCCTTAACTCAAAACTTCACCAGCTTTGGTCATTTGGGCTCAATGATCAAATTTGTTCCTTCCATTCGTATTCCATTAGATTGAGCCAATAAGTTAGCAGTGCGAGTCAAATGATTGGTTTTCAAGGGTTAGAATGTCAAATAAAGTTATCTGAATGACACTAAACACATATAAAGACAACTGCTGTCAAGTAATGGTCAGGCATTATCGAAATTTAAACAAGCTTGTAGAAAGACACCTTTAACCAAACATCATATTTGATACTCAACCCCATATACATCCCTTCTTTCCCACACTACTGTGTAGACTACAAACACCTAGAACACCCTCTTACAGCCGCAACTGTGCCAGTATAACCTTGATGGAAGTAGCAGAGTTTGGAGATGCTCCATTCCTAAACCTTTTATATGAAGAGAAAGAATCCTTTGTAACTTCTCTTCCGTTAGCAAGAATCCCGCTCATGAGGCTCTCCAAACATAAAAGAGACCACCTCCCGCTATTTACTATTGCGTGCATTTCTTCGACTAATTCAGCTCAATTTAATTCATGAATAGTAGTAGCATTTGAGATATATATTGACCTACTGACATTAGATAAGTAATTGTTGATCTTCATTTCTTCAAACCATTTCTGTTTTTCAGAAACTTCTCTTGCCAATGAGGCATCTCTTTTTTTTAGTGAATGTTATGCTCTCGTGTGTGCAAACCGTTTTAATCAATTGTTCTTCTTTTTTTTTCTTTTGGAGGTATGATATCTTGTTTTGTGTAATGTTCCCCTCTCCCCCAACAGTCATTATTAAATCAGCAACCCCATCCCCACGACAATAGGCTCCAAAATCCACCACCCACAAACCACCACAAGCATCCCTTCTTGGCCCTGCCTCCACCTTCACCAGATGATGACAATAGAAAACTGATTCTGAAAATGCTTAGTGCATCAATTTAGATACCCCCTTTGTTTAAATAAAAGAAAAATCTTGAAGTCCTTGATAAAGGAAGCAATAACCACGAAGTAGCAGTAGCAACATCTTCAATAAAGAATTTACTGGATCACCAGAGGAATTCAGAGAGAAGATAAAAAAGAAGTTCCGTATCTAGCTGCAGTTAAGTCCAGATGGGAATGGTCAGATTTTCGAGAATAATATCTCTGAGTTATTATGGGAACCTGTGGTGCTCTTAGCCTATCTTTGGAGTAGGATTTTTGGAGCTTTTTTGGAGTGTGGCTTTGTCAGTTATCCCTAGGGATTGGGAGGCTGTGATGAGGTAGTTACATATCATGTTGTTTTAGGTCTAATGGATGTGTTTGTTTCCACGATACGTGGATTTTCCTGTCCACATTTTTATTCTATGTCTAATACTAAAATTTCTTTTTCCAACCAAAAAATTTAATTGCAAATCATTCCTTTGACATGCACTAACATTGGGTTGGATCTGGAATTTATAACAAGAAGACAATAGTGATGCAGAGCTCATTGGAGCCAAATAGCCACAGCCTGGTCCTGCCATAGTTGGGATATGGCTAAGTAGTTGCAGTGCATAACCCTTTGAATATGGTACGTAGTTGATGCAGAGAGAGGGAGGGAGGGAGGGAGGGAGAGAGAGAGAGAGAGTTTTCCCCTTAGAGAGAGTGAGAGAGAGTTTTCCCTTAGAGAGAGAGAGAGAGAGAGAGTTTTCCCCTTAGAGAGAGAGTTTTCTCCTTTGTTGCAGTGCATAACCCTTTGGATATGGAGTATGTAGTTGGTGTAGAGAGAGGGAGGGAGAGAGAGAGTTTTTCCCTTAAGAGATAGAGTTTTCCCCTTAGTAATTTTCCCATTTCAACCTCGAAAAACAGCCATGTGATATGCACATCCTAACTTAAGTGTCCAATCTGAATGTGGAAGGACCAAACTTAATTAAAGTTAGGGTTAATGACACTACAAGTCCCTCGACTATGGCTGCCCCACATGTTTCAGTCCAACAAGTTTCAAAAATGTCACGCGCTTGGTGGATGCCGTTAGAAAAATTCCGTTAAGTGTCCCATGTGCCTCGCACGTGCATTTGGTTAAAAGCATGAATGGAATTTCCTTTGATTATCCATTAAATATTTCCTTTTAAAAGACCAAAATACCCATATTTTATTTTATTTAATTTTAAAACTAGCTAAGAAGACATTTTAATACTTATGTAAATTATATTTTCATTACATTTATTCTCTCAATCTATATGCATTTGGGATATATGGACACCATTACTGTTCAAGGAGGAAGTTTCGGAGCAAAATTTATGAAAGAGGGTTTTGACAATGATTTGGATTCATCCATTAGACAAATTGCAAACCCATAGTTAGGAGCTTTGCCCAGACCACATAAAGTTGCACTTTACCATTACAAATTACAAACCCACTAATTAAAAAAAAAAAAAATTGAAACCACCCACTAATCAATTTTTTGAATCTTAAAATCTGGGGATTTAAGCCTAAATCTAACAATAGATTTTTCATCCCTATTTCCCCCCAACCACGATCGATATTCCTGCAATTGCCGCCACCACCTACGCGAACCACCACCATCTTCCCTGCAATGGCCGCCACCAATGGAGAGGGAAAGAGAGATTTCAATCACCCACTTTGTCCCCCCCCCCTCTCTCTCTCTCTCCATTTTTCGGATGCACTGAGAAAGAGACACTTGGGTTTGAGTTTGAGCCCTAATTCGGTCTCTCTCTTTTCCGTCGAACCTTTCTCTCAACGCAGCAGGAGCAGCAACACACAGCAACAGCAATGCACAACCCCCATCATCTCCGGCCAACTTGGAATGGCAACCACCATCTCCGGTCACCCACTTCAACACCGACGACTTCCCCTCAACACCGAAACCAGCAAACCCCCTCCCTCTCTCTCAACGCATAGCCTTTTCGCCGAATAGTTGGGCTGTCAAATCATTATGGGAAAATTAAGATCAAATCTTTCCCCTAGAGAGAATGAGGTGGAAGACAAGGAGGTGGTGGTGGGGGGAGGTCAGTAACAAGTTTCCTGCAAGTGAAAAAGATGGTGGAAGGGGATGAAGATGTTGGGAGAGAGAAAGAAAAGATTAAATTATCTAATTATTACTAAAAACCCTTTTGTAGTTACCAAAGGCACGTGAAATTCTATAAAAGCCCTTAACCAAAGGCACATGTGAGACACATGACTGACTTAACGGATAAATCCTAATGTCATTCACCAAAAGGATAAGCGTGTCTAATTTTTGAAACTCTTGGGACTGAAATTTGAAAAAACTTTGTTAAGGGACTACTGGTGGAATCGGCCATAGTCGAGGGACTTGTAATGTCATTAACCCTTATAAAAAATTAGTAAAAAAGAGATGATAAGAACAGCTACACAGTTGCAATTTAGAACTGGCTATGAGATTCCATTGTATGAGCAGATGACGGAGCTTGAAGATTGATTTAAACGAAAAAGAGTGCCTACCCTCGCAAGGGATCATCAACACCCACAGGCCAAGAGCACAAAACCTTACACAATTAATATTCAACACTTCTGATATTGGGGATTCCATCATTATCTGTGAGCAAAAATGCTAAACCATAATGCTATGACATAATCAATATTCAATAGTACCAAAGCTAACCTTAATAACTGAATGGATCAAAATACTCTAAATCCTAATAATACCGAATGTCCAAAATCTTAGCAATTACAGTTTATGCCAAATTTTAGTTTCTAATTTTGATATTTCACATCCTTTGATCAATGCACACCTCGTGTACCAGAAAAAAGAAAAAGAAAGTAAACCTGATATCATTTAGCACATGGGTCCCCAACAATTGAAAAACTTGACCTTGGTTTTTGTGATGGCAAAATTTGAGAAGAAGAGTATGAAGATGTCAACCATTAAAGCTCAAAAATCCGATTTTTTTACGGATGACAACTTTTGGAACTACCTCGTCTAACCATGAGGGCATGTTTATATGTATTAAATCTACTTTTATAAACAAATAGTGAATGTTTTCAATCCCTTGTTGCTTGTCAATTTTAGCTTCCGATTCAGTCCCATCAACGAAGTCAAAGCCACAAATCATGAGAATGCTGTTACTTCTCAATAAGGTGTATTAGCCTAGATGAAATTTGATTTTGATCAACTTGTAAACCTCTTCACTTATGCATTGTTCATGAGAATGGTTCAAGCACATAGACTTGCCGGAATTGTAACTTTTTATATTCCTCGTGTAGTTTGTAGCACTGAACTTGTTAGATGACATTGTGCTCCTGTGTAGCATCCCTTGACATGGATGTGACTGAAAGTGATGTCTCTTGTTTTGGATTTTCTTTGCACGTAAAGCTCTTTCTGTAGTTAATTGTAATGGAGTAGGTTCATTTTTCAGGCGACCTGGTGGAGATCGGATATATGGGGTTTTTGATCATCAGCTACCAGCTGCCTTAAAAAAGCTCCCTTTGGATCGTCATCTGTCTCTAAACAATGTCAGAAAAGTTGTCTCAGAAGCAGATGGTTATCAGCCCCACTTGATTGCTCCTGAACAAGGATATAGAAGACTAATTGAAGGATCTCTTGGATATTTCAAGGGCCCAGCTGAAGCTTCCGTCGATGCAGTAATTTTCCTAGCTATCCCTACCTGAAATTTTTGTTCTATGAATCTTTCCTAATGCAACATATAGATATATCCAAGAGTAGTGGTTTTATAAAAAAAATCAGTTTTATATTCTCTTTCTCCCTTGTCATTAAATGTAAGTTTTTTATCAAAAAATGAAATATCCTTCTTTTTCTTGTTTTCTACTATATAGCACCTTGGAATCATTCTTTGAAGTTGTCAACTCATCTAAAAAGCTTAAGCTATCAAAGACAGGAACGCTAACAGTATTAAAATATTCTAAAAGCAAACCAAATGAAAGGTGGAAAATTATATACTAAGGGACCTCAACCCAAGGCTTTAGAGAAACACCATATACCTTGCTTACTACCTTTTTTTCCAGAAGCTTTAGTTGTTATATGATGGATCCACAATTTACACAAGTCTTTCAGCATGTTCAAATTACACAGTACCCTGATAATTATAACTCATTTTCTTGACTCACCCGTGGTGGATAAATTAACACACATGATATGGTATGTTGAGATTTATAGCTCTAATGTTACATCCTCAATGTTCTAAACCATACGATTGTTGACACATAAACTGATTTTTTTCTCTTCTAGGAAACTGGCGTAGGCCTAAGAGCCGTTTTATCAGTTGTAGGATGTACCACTAAATGTCTTTTATCTCTGAAAACTAAACTTACAATTGAAATGATCTAACCTTACCCCTCACACTCTTTGGGATATTGTTATAAACATAAGTACCAAGGGTAGTAATGCTTTCCTTAAGCTGTTTGACTTTCACATAGGGACAATTTAAGTCGCACGTGGTCAGTATCGATCACCAATAATTATGATAGGGCTCTGGGGAACCTGGGACCTTACTTTTTTGCGATGATTATGTTAGGGGACTTTAGGCATGGCCTCAATGGGAGAAAACAATAAACAGACATAACTTGAGATATCTAAAACTTGGTAAGCGCAGTCTATACAGATTGACTTACCTCTAGTCAAAGGCAAAAATGGAAAAGAAGTGAAAAGTGAAATCGCAGTGAGAGTGACATCCATGATTTACCGTTTCTTCTGCAACCTTGCTACCTTAATGACAAAGAAACAAAGTCACCTCTTTGACTAAGAGCTTGAATTCTCTTGATGGTAAAATTTCCAAGGGGCTTTGTACTTGCCAAGAATGATATTTAGAAGGACATTAGGATCGAACTTCAGTCTGATCAGAATAGCAGCCATTACCATTCAAGAAAATTGACTTTATTCACCACTTGTCCCTTACGATAGTTGTTCACCTTTGGCAAAGACAAAAAAACAGGAAAACCAAAAGGGGGGG
The DNA here is from genome assembly GCA_016624345.1 of Platycodon grandiflorus. NCBI lineage: Eukaryota > Viridiplantae > Streptophyta > Magnoliopsida > Asterales > Campanulaceae > Platycodon > Platycodon grandiflorus. Next base: position 74,859,144 of record CM028362.1, read on the forward strand.
GGGTTGAGGAGGGGAGGAGTAGAAACTAAATTTTCGGATGGACAAAAGTGTCATTTGTGGTTTTATTGCTTGGCCATCTTCTCCAGTATAAAACGTGGAAAGTTTGAGGGTACATCTTTGATTTGAAGGGGCCGTAGGAATATTTGTATATCTTCTATTGTTCACCTTTAGGTTAAATCCATTCTTGCGATTTTGGGGGGCATAGTCATCTCTTAAATTGGTTCGAGATTATACTTATATGTAGGTTAGATGAAGATTTCTTTAATTCTTTTATTAGTCAGCCTATGATTTGTTCTTTTCTTCAGGTACACTTCATTCTAAAAGAGCTAGTGAGGAAGTCTATCGCGGAAACACAGGTAAATAATCTTTTATGTGGTGAGATCTTTTTACTCTTTTATTTTGTTACTTGAGTACCTCTTCTCTGGGTATATGTTATTTATACTTGGATAACAAGGTAGGTTTATTGAGTAACATAAAGAATCTCATATAATAATGTCTTGGATATGTACTGCCTTACTGATTTTCCTTCTCTCTTGTACAAGTCACGGGAAAGACAGGAAATATGAAACAAATTGAATCTATCATGGAAAATCCAAAAGATTGGAGAGAAAATTGTTGTTCTTCATTGATACTCAAATTCAGATTACATGGTCATTAGAGAGAGAGTATGTTCATAATTCAGTTATAACAGAATTAAGGAGGCTTACAAACTACAGCTTGTAATTACATTGAGCCCCCTAAACTATCGAATGAATACACTCGATACCCTTGAACTTCACAATGCTGAACTATCCTTTTGAACTTCATCAACATTATTGAAATAACAATACATAATGTCCGTAGCGCAAAGGTTGCCAAAAAGTTTGAATGCTGTGCATTGCCTTATTTGCACACCTCACATAGTCCAAAGTATTTGCTTTACGGTTTCTTGCTTCTGTCTGAGTACTTAACGGATAGGCATCACATAAACATTGAAATGAAAATAGAAGAGGGTAAAGAGCGTAGGAAGCAATGATGTATATCCATTAATTATGGAATCGTAGTTGTCATTCACATATTTCAAGACTGCTCTTTTAACTCGAAAATGCTAATCCCAAGCTGATCATGTAAGACTGCTTATTGCTTGCAAGTTGTGATACATGTACTTCTGCTGTAGGAATGTGGATTTACTTCGTTAATTCAATAACATGCAAGCTCAAGAGTGAAAAGGGACTTAAGTGAATGAATTTTTTTCTGATGAGAATTAAATATAATATAGATGACCAATTGATTCTACTTTAGCTGGAAGACTTTGACTTCGTTTCTTGACAATATAATACTTATAAAGAAATTAAACCCATCTTTGTTTCTTGCCACTTGATTTGAGGCCAAACCACTCAGGCCAATTGGTAATTGGTTTACAAGAGACCCCAGATTCATTAGTTTAGCTATACCTCAGCAATAAGCTTGTATTCTTTAACGGCCTCTAGTTTGAACAACGAGTTAATAACTCGGGTGCCATTCTTTAAAGTGGAAATTAAGAAGAAATGAATGAAGCTGATTCATGTTGCAAAACAGAAAATAACATGCACATTCCAAAGATATAAATACTCCCTCCATCTCCGAAGAAGAATCCTCTTAATTTCAAGCATTTCTAGGAGACTCATCTTTTTTACGTTTGCCCTCATTTGTCAAAGAAGTTTGCTTCATGAAGACCATGCTATGTTTTTGATTTATTTGAAATTTCAATAGTGAATTTGAAAACATTAACATATTAGTTGATTAATTTGGAAATGGGACTTTCTAGGACATCTAGAAATAATAAAGGGCTTATTTTTTGGGATATATGGAATAATATTGTGTAAGAGCCAAATCTCTTGTAATCAGTAAAATTTCTTCATACAGCAGATGTATGTGGATGCCATCTTTGAACAAACTTGCATTTGCTTAATTCATACAGTAATATTGAGAGAACGTCTTGCTTTAACAAAATGGCCTTTTGGTCTCAGTTTGGTAGATAAAATATCCTTTTTTCAATCACTTATACTTCATGGATATCACAGGAGTTGAAGCGATTCCCATCACTTCAAGCTGATATAGCAGCTGCTTCAAATGAAGCATTAGAAAGATTTCGTGATGAAAGCCGGAAGACAATTTTACGTTTAGTGGAGATGGAGGCAACCTACCTCACAGTAGAATTCTTCCGGAAGATTCAAGCTGAACCAGAGAAGCGTCCAGAGAAGAATTCAAATGCATCAGGTCCAACTTTGGACCGATACTCAGAAAACCATCTAAGGCGAATCGGTAAACAGCTAACTGTTTGCTCTTTCTGAGTTTTGCTATTGGTTTAGCATGTGAAAGTAAGATAAAAGTGCACAATGCTTCTATTTACATGATCTAAGTTTATTTTTTGTATTTTAAACAAGAGAATTGCTATTTACACCTCCATATTTACTAAGTACACCCCCTTCGATTATTACAAAAATGTCATTATAAAACTTGACATATTTGCCCTTTATTTGATTATTACAAAAATGTCATTAAAATGTTCTGTCAGTACCCACCAAACAACTTCGAACACCCCTAAGGGTGGTGAGCGATTGCCGAACGAGGGAAGGGAGAGAAAAAAGTCGGCAGAGGATTTAATGGGTTTGAAGGAGTTGATTTTTGATTGACTGGGAGGGGGGGGGAGAAGGAGGCGGGCTGCTGCCTGCTTGACTGGGGGTTGCAAGGGAAGGGCAAGGAGTTGATTTTTGAATTTTGATTGACTGGGAGGGGGGAAGGAGGCAGGCTGTGGAGGTGGGCTGCTGCCTGCTTGACTGGGGGTTGCAAGGGAAGGGCAAGATCATGGGGGGAAGGAGGCAGGCTGGAGAGGAAGGGGTGGGGGAAGGAGGCGGGCTGGAGGAGGAAAGGGTGGGGTGGAAGGGGCGTGTGTGTGTGTGTGTGTGTAAAATTGCAAGAGAGGGGAAAGGAGAAGGAGGAAGGAGTTGGGATAAAATGAGAAATTGAGAGGGGTGTACTTAGTATTTAAGGGGGTTTACAATTTAGGTGGGGGGTGTACTTAGGAAATATGGGGGTGTGAATAGCGATTCTCTTTAAACAATATTCTACTAGGACTTCCAATAAGGCCGAGCAAGCCCAAAGCCCATTTGTTGGGCCCGCAAAAACTTGGGCCAAGCTTAAGCTTAGAATGATATAGGTCGAGCTTGAACAAAAATTTAAGGCCCAAAAGCTATTCGGGCCGAACTTGGTTACTATGTGCTTTAGCCCGAAATGGGCCTAGCTCGAATATATATATATATATATATATATATATATATATATATATAACAGTTAATCAATTTCTATTGTGTTAAATGTACTACATAATACAAAATTAACCTTACGGCTTCTCATATTATCATCTCCTTGTCACAAATTCGTTCATACTTTTAACCTTCCTCATCTCTTTTGTTTTCGTGTGGAACAAGTAACATCAAATCAAGGATCGACTAGTGATTTTGTATGCTCATTCTCCTTAATTACTAATTGCTCTAACATTTGTTCTATTTTTCCTTTGTTTATATTTGTTATTGTATTCATTCATTAATCAATCATCTACAAAATAGAATCATATTACTCTATTCTTGTTAATGTGGGTTTGAATGTTAACATTCATTGATATTTTAGTTTTGATTTTTTGTTAATTATATTAATATTGTAATAGATTAATCTGAAATAATGATGGTAGAAAACAGTGTATGTTTTAAGTAAATTGTGCTGAAATCAACCTCTTAAAAATGATCTTTCGGGTTGTACGGACAAGCCCGAATTAGGCCCGAAGCCCGATTTGCATGTAGGGCCGAGTTCGAACTTAAAAACTCAAATTAGTTTGAGCCAAGCTAACATACATAATTTACATTAGGCCGACTTGAACAGAGTTAGGCCCAGCTCTTCAAGCCCGATTGAGAGCCCTGTATACCACGCTTAAATTGCTTCCTTAAATTTTAGTATTTTAAACATTATGCCGCGCTAAATTGTTTCCAATAGTCATTGTAGGTTATAACAGTTTATTAATTTTTTTTCTAAGGGAAAAAGCATGCACTATTCTGGAAGGCTACATCTTGTGTCTGTAGAGGAAAAAAAAGACCAACTTTGCTAGGTTTACAACTCTTTCTACAACTATTGTTACAACTAAGTCTTAATGAAGGACAAAGTTGTCTTTCTCGAAAACACCTTTGCATTTCATCAAAGGTTAGTTGTAGCAATAGTTGTACAAAGAGTTGTAAACCTAGCATTTTTGAAAAAAGAATATAAAGATAATAAAAGAGGTTTGCTTCTAATATGTTTTCTGTGGTTCCGATCAGGATCAAATGTCTCTGCTTACATTGCTATGGTATGTGACACCCTGAAGCATTCTATTCCAAAGGCCGTTGTTTATTGTCAAGTCCGAGAGGCCAAGAGAGCACTGCTCAACCACTTCTATGCTCAAATAGGCAGAAGGGAGGTAATGTATCTTAAATCTTACTTTCTGAATGTACAGATTTACATTTATACCCTCCGTGGCATTAAATGAGTCCTACTTTTTAATTTGGGTGTTCCAATTAAAGAGTCATGTTAGAAAAAGTAAGCTAACATATATTAACGAGTTTCCATATTTACCCTTATTACATTAGATTTAAAATACTTTAGTTCATAAATTAGGGTACTTAATTGATAACTATTTTAATGCTTAAATTGCCTGATTTTCAAACGTGGATTACCTGAGTGAAGGGAACGGGTTTTACTTTCTTGGTGGCTTTACATTTCCTTACAACAAGTTTGCATGAGGAAGAAGGAAAAGATGAACTTTTGTGTCAAAGAGTTAGTTAGTCTCACCTCTTTCATGAGAAAGGAAAATCAACCAATTGTTTTACTGTTCTCCTCCACATTTATATCTATTGGATTCTGATATCAATTACATCCCATTGCATTGTGGAAATTTGGTTTTCACATTGTCACCGACACATGCACATTTATATATAGACACACACACACACAGATGAAACGTAATAAAAAATGCACAGCTACCACTTTTTGAAGCACTGCCACCGCTATGTACAACGTAAGAAGTTCCATCATTGACTGCATTAAAAAAAAATTATATAGCAAAGGAGCATTGGCAGATTTCTTCACTGATGAAACTTCTTACAATATAGATTGGTTGCGTCACTTGTTTTGAAAACATAAAACACGGCGAGAGAGAGAGAGAGACCCAAAATGTGATCCAGTCGACAAATTGGGATGTAATCATCATATATTAGATCGAGGCAAGAAATGGAACTTGGTAAACCACTTGTTAGAAAGGTCAGAGAGTAAAGAAGAAAAAGTCAGTATCTTTGAAATCAGAAATTGTCATGTGCCCTGCCATTTTTTCGTCTTTAGAGAACTGGCATACAGTAGGGTTCCCTCTAACCCCGATACTGCCATTTGAAATTGTTGTTTGTGGAATCAATCCCAGCACGTACGGGGAACTAGGTTCAAGTCTTACAGTTGGCATGCCATTCCCTAAAATATGAAGGAAAAAAACTGTTTACATGAACACAGTTATAAGTTATTGCTACTCATGAATGGAATCTGGAATATATGTGCAGAAGGAGCAACTTGGTAAAATGTTGGATGAAGATCCTTTACTCATGGAAAAGAGGGAGAATATAGCCAAGAGGCTCGATTTGTTCAAGAAAGCGAGAGATGAAATTGACTCGGTTGCATGGAAGTGATGAATGTCAATCATCATCAAACAACACATATCAGGCAGGCACCTTCTCCCACGTATACTCTGCTGCATATACACATTCTTTGAGTTTAACAACCTGATTCCTATATTCTTTTTGTTCTCAAAATAATGAAAACTGCCCTGTACCAAGGAGGTTAGAGTTCGGCCAACCCAATTTATTTCATTTTATTCTTCAATGGGTATTTTGACCTCTTAGCAATATACGCACAGATAAATTGACATTCAATGATCTCGCATTCTGTAATGAAGTATTTTGAGCTAATTTAAAGGATTTTTTGTCTCGACGTTCTTTTCTCCACTTTTCTCTTGTGCACGTTTGTTGATTTGAAATTTTTATAACTCATTACTCTTTCAAGTACATAGAAGCACTTGAGGTGTGTGCATTCACTATTACTTCATGTTCTTAAAAGTGATTCATTTGGTATTACTAGTTGGTAACCGGAAACATATAAAAGGCCAAGGCTTGGAAATGCAGTTTTCGCCTTTACTTTTGTATCCAAAAGTGTACATCTTTGATTCTGCTAATAACCTTTATTTTTATGAATTTTGCTAATAACTGTATGCAGTTTCTATGTGAACTCGGGAATTCAGAGAGAGAGAGAGAGCTCTTAAATTTCAATCATTTCGGTTGCTATATTTTGGCCAAGATAATGGCGTTAATTAACTTGCCACTATCACCTTAACGACAAATAGGATCCATATTTTCTGAAAGTACCCGATTCTAACCATCATTCCTGAAACTATGGCTTCGAACTAGAAACTATGATGACAACACTGATATCATTACCGAATCACATGGCGCAGCTTCTACGCCAGCTACTGGTTAGGACCAAGCTACTATGACAACTCTAATACCATTCTTGGATCTCATGGAGCAGCTTCTGAGCATGGTGCATAGTTGACTAGACCACATGAGCGGCCATTGTCAATGATCTTCACGAGATCATGCGCAGTTCATTAAACTTGGCCATGGTAAATCATAAGACAGGCAGACACACGGTCAGAGATTAGCTATGTCACAGGCTTCCTTGAGGTTTGTATGGCTCACAATATATAGCAGGTTCTACAGATAATCCAATCTTTCAAAAACTTAAAAGATTTAAAAAGCTGATAAAAATATAACTTCTGATTTGAATCCCACTCTTGATAATAAAAGATCAAATCAGACATTGCACTCTAATAATAAAGACTACAAACAGCAGATACACAAACTTATGTTCACTTCACAACACAAATCCTATACAAAATTTGATACACGATGCATTAGCATTTAGCTTACTGTATATACCATAACTCAATATAATCGCACACATTCTATCAGTGGAATCCAAATTAAGAACTAAACATGGAAAAGATGAAACAGCAAGTACAAAGAAAGATTAAAGAACGAGAATTCAATGGTATCCAGCCTGTGATCAAGGCTCTGAGTCTTGCCTGCTCGCCAGGCACAACTCGTGCAATTCATTAAGAACCCATTCTTCCCCTGTATGCCCACCCAGTACCAACACCCGGGTCCCTCCAACCACACAAGTACTATGACCCCAGGCATATTTTGGAGGTTGCCCCGGAGCATTTAGAATCCTCCACGCTGGTTTGTCCTCTGCTGGGTCCAACAAGAAAAGCTGAGACGGAGAGTGCAGCCCAGCAATAGAACCCCCAAAGATTATAACACGCCCACAAGGCATACTGACAGCAACATGATCAAGTCTAGGAGGAGGGACCACGGCACTTTGAGTCCCAACCCCGGTAAATGCACCACACTCCAGTTGCCTCCACTGTGGCTTTTCATCCTCCAGATCAATGGTGTAGGCCTCACCTGATCGCAGCCTCAAATGCCCACTATTAGCGAGCCCGCCAAACATAAGAATCTTTGTTCTTGCATAAACTGAGAGCGAGTGTCCCAGTCTAGATGGTGGAGCCCATGAAGTTGGAATCTCTCTCCACATGGGTTTATCTTTAGTGAGATCTAATAGGTACGTATCACTGAGAAGTACCCCTGCGTCTGTGCATCCACCGGAGACAACTAATTTTGAGCCTTCTACTGTGCAAGAGCTATGCCAAGATCTAGGAAGTGGGGGAGCTCCGCCTAAGACTTCTATCCATGTTGGCTGTTTGGCATCCAAGTCGAGAACAAACACATCGTTCAGCAATCCTTGTCTCCCGCAGCCGCCGAAGACCACCAACCAGGAACCATTCAAGCAGGAGAGAGTATGGCCCCAGCGGCCAGGTGGGGAAGATTTCACACTAACCTGACGCCATTCTGGATTAGCAACATCGAGATTGAGAACAAATGTGTCATCCATTGGCTGCATGTTAACCCCTTCCCCTCCAAACAAGACGAGACGATTCCCAGCAGCACAGGCACTGAAATTGCAACGTGAAGGCAACACTGCACCTCCAACCGTCAGCTTCTTCCAACAAACAGCCTCGAGCGTAGTCAGTTCCCTAGCCAAGCGACCCCATCCTAATTTTTTAGTCATCAGTTCCAATGCACCGGTGACTTCTCTTCCCCACGCATTTTGGCATACCATTTTCCTTACATGCTCATTCTTTGTCAGTTGACGAATCCTTCTGCAGGCAGAACCTATGGAGGCAACATCTCTTGGGGTCAAGCGTGATAAAATGTTCTGGGCCAGTACTTCATCGGATAGTTGAAGAATCCCACACATTTCTTGGTATTCCCTGTACTGTATTTGTCCACTCTTCGGAGAGTATTTACCTGACTGATCATATTGCTGCTGGCAAGTTTCTTTAAAAACCGGATATGATATGCTATTCAGATCTATTTTTGCTTCCGTAAATACTTGAATACCTATTATATGTGTAACTATGCCATCATCGCCATGTAGTGGCGCAAGTCTTAGCCTGTTCACCAGGGGGGTACCGTCCTTCCTGAAGTTGAGAAGCTCACCTTGGAAATCAATGCCTTCCTCTAGACATCTTCTGATCTCCGAAACAACTACAGGATCCACCAAAGGATGCCGTCTTCGTGCACGAGGGTCTCTGTACTGTAAAAAGCGACTGCAAAAGGTTTCAATGAATTTCAACATCAGATAAAAAATAATGACAGGACTAGAAAGCAAGTACAGATCCAATATGTTTGTGAGAATCTAGAGAAAGACAACTTATGAGATTAATAACTAATCATTGGAGGAGAATGTCCGAGAAGTTCATGAAAATCATCATTTAGATCGACCTAATTCTGAGACTTAACAAAAAAAAAAATTCTCGAGCTTGGCCAGGCAAAGCATGGCTGTGATTCAAATACTTAGAAACTGCCCAGTAGCATATATTAGTGATACAACCACAACAAATTACATCCAATACACAGAAAACAATTTATCATCATTTAAGAGATATTACATGATTTACATCCTTCTGAGTAGAACCCTTATTTTTATATTCCCTCAAGGATTTGCCATAATACTCCCTCCGTCCCTAAATTATTGTCTTCCTTTCCTTTTTCGTCCGTCCCTAAATAATTGTCTTGTTTGAAACTTTCCTTTTTAGAACATCACTTTTACTATTTTAACCTTACTTTTTCTTCCTACTTTAATTATGGGTCACATACACATGGACATTAAAGGAAACAACACACTATTTCAATACTATTCCAATATTAATAATCAAGTCAATTGAGTTTTCTTAATCCGTGTGCCGGGTCAACCCAGACAATAATTTAGGGACGGAGGGAATAAAAGATATGAGCTTACAGAACTAATAGATTGCGAAACAGCCGATTCTTCTTGTGAAGAAAGGTGATTTAGAATCAAGCAGAAAACTGGGTTAAACCAACAATCAAAATCAATAAAACACACAATCCAATAAATTTAACAACTTACAACCTCACTTTACTTTTTGATTTTTAGCTAACTTTCTAAGCAACCACAACTGAACTCCATATAAATACTTAAATCAAACCACATAAAGGAAGGAAAACTGGAATCAGCCACATCAAAATTGTTCAAACTTGATAAAATATAAAATCCCGAGCAATTGAAATATATTTTATGATGAAATCCAATTCAAAAGTGAAATGACTAGTAATAAAGTAAACAGGGAGGGAATAAAGTAAAGGAATTATACCAGTTGCGACCGAGGACCTCATCGGCACGATAGCCGGTGATGGTTTCGAAGACGGAATTGACGTAAATGATGGGAGAATCCGGCTCCATGGCGTCGGAAACCATGATCGATGTTGGTATCATCGGGTTAAAGAAATCTGCTACCCTCAACCTCGAGAATCCACCACCACCACTCTCTCCCTCCTCCTCTTCCTCCTCGTCGAACTCATCGTCTGTGATCCCGGTGTATTTTAGCCTCTTCCCGCAGCTTTGATACTCCACCTCTTCTTCATCCTCCTCTCTCTCCATTCCCATACCTACAAAAATATCTCTCTCTCTCTCTGTTTCTCTCTCTTGAACGGTGAGGCGATGAGTAGAGGGAAGATATGTTTGCAAAAGACAAGAAAAATGCTTGAAATAGGATACGAAATTACAAAAATATCTTTGGGGCTTGAGCGGAGGGGTGGGATTGTTAATTTATTAAAAAGTGGAGGGTGTTAGCTGTTTAAATAGATATTTATCTTTTAATTAATCAATTACCTTTGCCGTCCATTTCATTATTAGTGATAAATTTTACTTTATTTTGGTAAGCATCTGACTAGGTTGCTGGGATCCTCTTTGTTAGGGTTATGAATTTCGATTTAATTACTTTGAATATGATAAATTACCTGCCTCTCTCTCTCTCATTTGATTATTTTTTATAATTATAAATTAAAAATTAACACTTAATTTAGGACGAGGGAGTGTAATTAATGAAATTTTTACCCATCGAAACGTTGCACTATCATAGATATTGTCAATAATATTGATTTTTGAGTATTTTATTATGGTTTAGAATAATAAATATACAAAGTATTTTACTCTTTCTCCTTATTATAATAAATACTTCCTTCATTTTTAAAAATAGACATGTTTTTCTTATTGGTTCGTTATAAGAAAAGAGTATCCAGTTTTTAAAATTTATTTTTAAGAAAATATTTTAACTATTTTATTCTCGATTTGATTTCTATTTTAATTTAGGGCCCGACTCTCATATGAATATTCTTAAAAACACTTAATATTTATGATAAAATTAATTATTTTTTATTTAATCTGTGTGTCGGGTCAAACACGATATTCTTTTAGGAACAAAGAGAATATTTATATTTATATGGATAAATATGAGTATTTGTTTAAAATTAAGTAGTATTTATTTTGAAATAGAGCGAGAGATGTATACATTTTGAATTTATGAAAGTGTTACTCCTTCTTTCCACCCAAAGAGTCTATGTTTGAAAAGTCTAATTATTAAGGGATATATTAATGTCATTGAAGTTGGTTATAATTACAAAAAATATTTAAGTACAACTAAGATAATTACAACCCAAGTGGAGGGTAAAGATGAAAGATTATGAAAATTGTAAGAATAATTTTTGAAAGTGGACTTGAAACGTACCAAAATAGTATAGTGGACTTTTTGCCTGGAACGGAGGGAGTATTTAATAAGATCTGTTAAGGAGAATGGCATTTGGGTAATAAGTGGTGGTTGTAAGGTCAAGACTGTGAGAAAATGTATCTCGGTGGCGATATTTATGCATACGTGTAGGAGAGATATTTAGTGCCGGGGGGGGGGGAAATATCTGAACCTAACGAGCCAACCTGCAGCCTCCACGTCATTAGTTGGTATGTTTTAAAAATAGATATTTTGGCTACGGGGACGGTGGCGGGAATTTCAGAATGGATACACGTGAAAGTAACTCGAGTTGACATTGAACGGCGCTTTTTAGTACGTGCCAAAATGGTCTGTCACTCTATGATTGTAATCTCTTCATAAAAGTATCTTCGGGTTTTTTTTGCCACGCAAGATTGATCATTTTATTTTTGGCAAATAATATTACGATATTGTACTTGTGCAATTATTACAAGTTTTAATGCTACGATATTTTTAATAAAATTTAAATTTAAATTTTAAAAATTGATGTTTAAAAATGTAGAGTTTAAAATATTAAAACATCCTCTTTTGATTTAAAATTTTGACTATTTTTAAGAAAATTTTAATTTATTAGTAATATAATATTATATTATCAAACAATCTTATTTTTATATCACTTAAAATTTTTCAAATTAAGCTCTTAATTGTGTTAACAAACAGACCTTTGTGTCGTTAAATACTCACTTCGTTCTCAAATTATTGTCTTGTTTAACCCGGCACACAAATTAAAAAAATTATTGACTTGATTATTAATATTGGTATAGTGTGTAGTTTTCTTTAATACTCATATGCATGTGGCACATAATTAAAGTAGAAATAAAAAGTATGGCTAAAATGGTAAAAGTAATGTTCTAAAAGCGAAAGTTTCAAACAAGACAATTATTTAGAGACGGACAAATAAGGAAAGCAATACAATAGTTTAGGGATAGTGGGAGTAATTAAATATTGTTAAGTTGATGATGAATTAGAATGTTTATGTCATTAGTTAAAAAAGGCAAATTTGTCTAACGGTGTATAAATCTAATTAAATTTGATTTAACGGTATAAAGATCTAATTAAATTTAATCCAACGGCTCTAATATAAGTTTGTAATAATACCACAAGTTCATGCTTGTAATATCATACCTTTTGATGTGCATATTTTGGACCTGCTAAATTGTATTAGCATCACTCTAGCAAATGGGTCCGAAATAAATAGAGGTCCGGTCCACACATGTATATATATACTCCCTCATATACCAAGCAAAGGTACGTCATTCTTTATACAGGGAATACATACTCTAGTCTTTATTCTCTAATGGCCGATATACTGATTATCATGCCGGAGGACTTTGGCGGGGACCTTCCCCGCCCTCTCACGGTGTCTTTTTTACAAACAATTATACGCCAGAGATCCGAATTCAAGCGACGTCAACGATCGGCTCGACACCCCGGTGCGCTCGATTTTTTCGGCATCATCACCTCTTTATTTTATAAGATCTGATATCTCGAGTTTGAGCTTATAATATACTTATGAGTTTTAAGATTAATGTCGTCATATTAAATTATTTAGATATTGTTGGAAATTGGTTTTAATAATTGGTGATTGACCAATGTTTGATCAAGTTTCTAGTGTGATTTCATTTATTGAAAATGAAAATAAGTTGCGAAAATGAAATCTACATTTCGAGTAGATTAAGTAGTATATTTATTATCTCATAACCAATTTCGGGTGAATGAGATATTAATGTTTAAAGTAAGCAACTTAACATTGATATTTGAAGAGTTATTAAATATGAAAAGTCATATCCCAGAATAAAAAAGGTGATTAAATGCACTTTATTAAATGACCCACTCCAGGAGGAAGCATTCAAGTGGTCTCCTCCAAGGTCCAACCTGGTGGTGTCTCTTGGGCTAGCCTTCGGCTAGCACAAACAGCTGCGAGGATGGTGTGAAGCACCATCCGAACCCGAGTGCGCACGCACAGGTCGCAATGGGCGCTTTAGAGGCGCATTCTGCACTTCGCACGTACGCATCGTCGTTAGGAGCTAAGGATAGACATGCCCAAACGGTTCGAACCGGCGGTTCCAAAAACCGCCAGACAACAAACCGTAACCGAACCGAAAAATCACGGTTCCGGACCGTAATTTTTAATTTTTTTTATAATTATTTTTTTAAAAAAAATTCATCTTAAAACTTTGTACAAAGCATTTTTTAAATTTTTTAAACTTTGTAAACTTTTCATCTTTGAAATTATAGAGTAAATAAAGTAATTTTAAAATTTAAAATTTAAATTTTGGCAAATTTTCACGGTTTAGAACCAGCGGTTCACGGTTTTGAGAAATTGAAAATCGAAACCGAACCGTGTAACCGGCGGTTCCGGTTCAGGGACGGTTTTGGTTCCTCACGGTTCCGGTTTATGCGGTTTTTTGGGCGGTTCGGTTCCGGTTCGAACCGCCGGTTCCAAACCGTTTGTGCATGTCTAGCTAAGGAGCCTTAAACTTTTGTCCAGTTCAACCAACTGGTGGCTCAGTCAGCTCAGGAATGATCCAGGTACGATGCACACTCAGATAGGTGCAACCTAGTGACGAACCAAACTGTCACGGACGGTTATGGGCAGTTCGGGGTGGTTAGGGTCCAAGTGGTTCGGCGGTTAGATCTGTGACCGCTCGAATGGGTGTAGTTAGGGACGGTTACGCAGCAGTTAGTGTGCGGACCGACCCACTGAGTCTCTAAAGTGTTTAATCTTAGAACTAAAACTATCATGGAATCTATGAATATTGTCTTTGATGATCTCTCAGATCTTGGTCACAAAACTGCTGAAGACGATGTTTCAGATCTTCTTCAAGACACTATGGTCCCAACTACTAAAAATCAAGAAATCAATACATCAGAAATCTTGGAATCTGAAAGAAGACAGAAGGATCCTACGTCTGCCAATACAGATGCAGTACCAAAGCTACCACATCAGCTGATACATCAAAACTTATTGTCCAGGAAACAGCAAAAGAATCTGACGAAGTTAAAGTAAATCCAGTCATTGATTCTAGTCAAGATTAGGGGTGAAGGTGGTTCGGTTTGGTTCGGTTTGAGCCAAAATCGCAAATCGAATCGCCCCCTAATGGGTCCACATATTTCAAACCGAACCGAACCGCCACAAACTTCAAACCGAACCGAACCGATCGGTTTGGTTCGGTTCCGCGGTTTAATTATTTAAATATTTCAAAAAAGAAAAAACTTTTAAATATCAAAAAATACTTTTAACATAAACTAAATAATTAAAAGTCAAAAAATTAACTTTAAAATTACAATAATTCAATCAAAATGTAGGCAAACAACAATAATTTTCTTATTAAATTCAATTACTAAATAATATATTTATAAAAATAAAAATTAAATGGTGGTGGTTCGATTCGATTCGGTTTGGCACCAAAAACCGCAAACCGTTTATAAAATTTCCAAACCTAAACCGAACCGTCCTAACCCAAAATCGAACCGAACTGGCCGATTCGGTTTGATTCGATTCGATTTGACGGTTCGGCGGTTTGAACTTACACCCTTAGTCAAGATGTTCCCAGCAGGATTGATCAGAAGGTGCATCCAATCTCACAAGTCATTGGCAATGTTCAAGATGGTATGACTATGAAAAGGAAAGGTAAGGTTGATTACAGGAAAATGGCTTGCATGACAGCTGAGTGTGAATTGGTAAGAAATTACTTGTTTGTGTCAAAAATAGAACCCAAAAATGTGAATAAAGCCTTAAAAGATGATTTTTGGATCAATGCTATGCAAGAAGAGCTTGATAAATTCTCTAAAAATGATGTGTGGTACTTGGTGCCTAGACCTAACACTGAAAATGTTATTGGAACTAAATGGATTTTCAAAAACAAAACAGATGAGTTGGGAAATATTGTTAGGAATAAAGCAAGTCTTGTGGCTCACGGTTATACACGGTAGAGGGGGTGGATTTCGATGAAAACTTTGCTCCTGTAGCTAGAATTGAGTCCATTCATTTATTGCTTGCTATTGGATTCTACCTAGGCATTAAACTCCATCAAATGGACGTGAAAGTTCCATCTTGAATGGTGTGTTGGATGAAGAAGTTTTTGTAGAGCAACCAAAGAATTTTGAGGATCCGTTTAAGCCGAAACACGTTTATAAATTGAAAACGGCTCTGTATGGACTCAAACAAGCTCCTAGAGTTTGGTATGGAAGGTTCACAGACCATCTTTTAAAAATTGGTTTTAAAAGAGGAGAAGTGGATAAAACTCTTTTTATACAAAGAAAAGATAAAAATATTTTAATTGCCCAAATCTATGTTGACGACATAGTATTTGGATCCACTTCTGAAAGTTTGTTAAAACAGTTTGTTTTATGCATGACCTCAACTTTTGAAATGAGTATGGTTGGAGACCTAAACTATTTCTTAGGACTACAAATCAAACAAATGCATGACGGGATGTTCATCTCTCAAGTCAAGTATGCCAATAACTTGGTGAAGAAATTCAATCTTGAGGATGGTACTCACAAAAAAACCCCAATGGGGTCATCCAAAAAACTAAGTAAAGATGAGAATGGTGAGAGTGTGGATCATACTCTATATAGAAGTATGATAGGTAGTTTGTTGTATCTAACCGCAAGTTGCCCAAATATTATGTATAGTGTGTGCTTGTGTGCTAGGTATCAATCTAACCCTAAAGTGTTACATTTGAAAGCTGTCAAACGTATCATCCAATATGTGAGTGGCACTGCTAACTTAGGGTTGTGGTATGCTAGAAAAACCAACACAAATCTAGTTAGTTTTGGTGATTTTGATTGGGCGGGAAACATAGATGATCGGAAAAGTACAACTGGTGGGTGTTTCTATTTGGGAAACAATTTGGTCTCTTGGTACATCCGCAAACAATATTGTGTCTCTCTATCAACTGCTGAATCTGAATATGTGGTAGTGGGTACGTAGCTGTTGTACATAACTTTTGTGGATGAACCAGATGATCGAGGACTATGGATTGCACAGTGATGTATTAACTGTATATTATGATGACTCCAGTGCTATTGACATATCCAAAAATCCAGTTTAACACTCAAACTAAGCACATTGACATATGACATCATTTTATTCGAGATCTGGTAGATCAAAGCATAATACGCATAGAGTTTATTATACTATATGTTTTCACATGGAATTTTAATCAATATCGAGATGTGAGTCATCTTTCATTAATATTTATCACCCAGTTTGTACTATATGGAAGCCTTTGAGGGAAAGAGCTACCTACCCAAGAGCATGAAGCCGTTTTTTTTTTTTTTTTTTTATGTCCTAAGGGGACGTGGGAAGGGATTGAACCTGAGACCTCACACTTTGTGAAGTCTCAGCTCTACCATTGGGCCACCCCTTAAGGACGAGTATGAAGCCATTCACTTGTGACTATTCCTCTCATAAAAAGAATGAGTGTATATAGGTTGACCTTCTGAAAAAGGGCTGTCCTTGGAATAAAGTGAAAGCAACCTACTGGCCAAAATCAATTTCACGTTTTACTATTGTTTCCTGTGTGGAATTTGTAGCGAGTTATACTGGGAGTATAGGATTTTGGCTCATTGAATCTGGAAATTGTAAATGATATTCCAAATGTAGCAACATTAGTTAACACAACTGCTGATCTGATCCTTTCACTTGTGTGTGCATTTTTTTTTTTACTCTTTAGGCATAAAGTCTAGGGCCTGCATTCTTGGTGATTATGTCTACCTTCTGTTTTTATGTCCTATTTAAAGTGCAAGCTAGTGGTAATCTCTCCATAAGCAAGAATGTGTGGTATCTAAGTTCTTTGTAAATTGCTAGGGTTTGTTTTTGTCAGATTAAATTTGTGTCGCAAGCATTAGGGTTATCATGGAATACTTGTTAATGCTTAATTGTGGTTTCCAAATTTTTTTCGATTGATTTTTGGAATCCTACTTATTTTTGGTATGTAATCAAGAGTCCAATATTTATTGTTCAGAATAATCAAGTTTAGTAATATCATGTTTCGTGATACTAATCTCTTCATCTTCCTGATTGTTATTACTAATGACTAAATCCTGTCTTCTAGATCCCATGGTCATATTTATTTATTACAAGTCAAGGCAAGTACGTATCTTTGGTCGCTTCATCGTCTTCCCTACTCGAAACCCTAGTTCATCATCTTCTTCGCTCCCGAAAATCAACCGAGGCGACCATGGCTTCTTCATCTCCGGATGATGTAGGGCACAATGAGGCAACATCTGCAGACCCATAATGTCCAAAATCCCCAAACTTGCGGACTCTGTCATAAAAACCCCGATTTGCCTATTGTTCCTTCCGATAAATCTCCAGCTCCGGTGGCCCGACTAATTCCAGGGAACCAGGGTATGCAATTGACATTGACAATCCTCCAAATTTGAAGGCGTAGGCGGCGTTTTGGTCCCTCTAGTAGCCGCTCTTTGAAAAGGCTTTGTAGGTATACACCGACCTTCAACTAGCCTTTGATCAAGTTTTTGCTGCAGCAAAGTGGGCTAGGTAAATACACCTCCCATTGGTGTAGCTGAAGTGACAACATCCTCGATGATGATGATGATTCGGAGTTTAAATGTGCTCCTCGCTCTCCGGCAAAAAGTCGACCAAGTGTCAATAAAGGTCCTGACGACTCGAGGTTGCCAAAGACACTACTGAATAAGAAGAAAGTGAAGAGGATCTGAAGAACATGTTCCCCTTGCTCAATTCCTCAACAGATTAAAAGAATCTTATGGCAAGTCTCGAGCATCCTCTCCCACGCAGTCTCGGATCATTCATCGCATCAAAGTCCACCTCCGTAGTTAAAAAGACAACTCCAGTGATATCTTTATAGCTGCTGAATTTGAGGATGAAGTCAAGATGTTATTGAGTCTTATGATACATCTGCAGCGGATGTGGCATAATGCAGCTCAATTTACTCCTACTGTATCATTGGACAAAAGGTCGGGCCTTTAACTTTTGATTTTATTCGAGGTTGCTTCTCTTCGATACCGATCGATAGAAAATTAGTCGAGGAAAGAAAAATGCCCGTTGATACCCTTGCGAGCACAATTTGGTGGAATTTTTAAAGAAATGAACTTGATTGGGACTCAACACCGCATCTCCTTACATTAAGGAGATTGTAATGGAATTTTATGCTAACCTTGAAAATTCCATGACCCATCTAGGGACATCTAGGTATGGACAGTTTTTGTATGGAATCGATTGTTGATTTTTCCCTAGCAAAGATAAATGATTTTTGTGAAACTTTGGATGTGCACGAAAAGGGAGATTTTGATGAGTTTGATATCATGGTCAATAAGCTCACCAAAAGTAAGCTAACCAAATGGCCTAGGAAAAAAGTTGGGAGCCGCAAAGTTGTCCTCTTTTATGCATCCTTCACAAGATTTGTTGTGCTAAATGGGCACCTATCAACAACACCAATATGGTGACTGAAGCTCATGCTAAGGTGCTCTACAAGATTGGTATGGGATTGCCGTTTAACTTCGGGGAATTAGTGTTTAAAAGGGTCACGACATTTGCCGCCTCGAGTCGAAACCTAGCCTCTTCCATATCCTAATCTCATTTACACTATGTGTGTAAATCAAGGAGTGGAATCCTCGAGCACGAAAGATTGTCACCATCTTTGCCCCATTATTAATTGCCAAGAAACCGCTTTGTTGTGATAGAGTGCTAGATTTGCCTATGGTCTCTTCTCAGCATGATCAAGATCACAATTCTCAATACAACCCATCTTTACACTGCTGTAGACAATGTCCCGTCTATCTGCTCCTTTCTCGGCCCATCTCCACCCTCAATTTCCACTAGTCTCACCGGGCCGATGTTTATTACGTTTGTTCGCAATCGCCTACCTCTCATTGCAAATCGATTCAGTACCTCCAGTTTGTCCAGGCCCGACTAAGACCGGCTCGCGTATCATGACCATCTTTCGGTAAAAAGGGGAGTCCACGATTTAAGGGAGGAGTAGCCGTTGCTCAGATCCACCGAAGCATAATTTTATTTTTTATTATTTTTTTTAATAACTTTTTATGGTTAATGATTTCCAATTACTATAGTCGGGGAAGGTAGTTTTCGTGTTGTTATTTTTGAGGTCTTTGACCGTTTGGCACAACTAAGGGGAAGATTGTGAGGGAAAAATAGAGTCGTGCTCTAGACCCTAATAATTGTGGTATATTCTTCCTTAGTATGCAAGATAGTTGTTGAAGGTTCCTCATACCGTGTTTAAAGATCTTTGATATGGCATGATCTAATTTGTAGGGATCTCTTGGTTTATGATAGGTATTATTTCCAACATATAACCTTGCTTGTTTTTGAGTTCTTGCCTTGCACGACGGGTTCCTAGGCACTATATAAAGAAGTGATCGTGACCACCCATTTTTAAAGAGAGATTAAGAAAAGAGAGAAACACCAAGTATGGATGCAATCGTGAATACAACCACATTCATTACTACATTTGTGTAGTGTTTCACCGAAAGTCTTTTGTGCTCATTGTCTAATTTTTTTCTTTCATAAGTTGTATTTCGTGAGCATTTCGGTTTACACGGTTTAGATAAACTCAATATGGAGCTTTTTATTTGAATTCCACTAAGTGTTTTTGTTTTTAAGTATTGTAATTCATACAATCTTTTCATTAGTGGAAGTTTTGCCATATTGACCAATCTACGCTTGTAAACCAGAATTCATATCTTGGTGTTATTGCTTGACTTATTCCGTTTTAATTCCGCTCCTTTACTTAAGTGTGTCAGTGGTTGTTGCTACATTAGTACAACATCTACGGTCTCTTTGTTTTTTTGATTTGAGATCCCAACTACAAAACTTTCAATTACTCCTTCCGGTCTGCTCAAGTTATATTTTATATTTTCTTATATTTACATTGTTTCGCAAAACTATAGCCTATTGATAGGAAAATTATGTGTTTATTACCCTTATACTACTTAATTCAATTTACAAATTAGTTTAATCCGATCCTTACGATAATGCATATAAATCGAAACGTTTGACTTTTAAATATAGACTTTTTGAACAAACTTGGCGCAAGATTTTCCAAGGACTTTTAACTCTACCCATAATAGTATCCATTAGATTAGAAGGAATAAAAAAGGAAATGGAAAACACACAAATATAATCACAATATTGAGAGAGAGAGAGAGAGAGAGAGAGAGAGATGCATATATAGTGATATTGGTCAATTGGGTTGGAGACGGGTCTTGAAGGCATCCCAACCCAAATCCTTCTCAATGTACTGAATATTAGAGGGATCAAAAGGACCTTTGATTCTGTCTATGGACTTTATCACAGCCCTTTTTGGAAGTATGCTTCTTGTTGGGTCTGCAGATGTTTCGTAGCTCAAGCTTGATGAGAATCCCTATACATCACAGCCCACAAATATAAAATGTAGAGTAAATTATAGGTCAATCCTTTTTGAACAATTTGAAGTCGTTATAGTACTTTTTTTTTTTTATACCGAAAAAGGTATTTTAGGGCGAAAAGATGATTATGTCATTAATAAAAGAAAAACACGCGTACATCAGTAACCTAACGGGTCCAATTTAAGGCATCTCGATGCCCAATTTAAGGATGTCCAATAAGGCATCCCGATACCCAAATTAAGGCCTCGATGCCCAATTTAAGGATGTTCAATTTAAGGTATCCCGATGTCCAAAATTCAGCATTCAGGCATCCCGATACCCAAAATTATGCATCCCGATGCCTAAAATTCTCGTCCTTAAATACTTAGGCATCCCGATACCCAAATTTTGATGCTCAAAATTCAGCATCCAGGCATCCCGATGCCCAAAATTATGCATCCCGATGTCCATTAACTAAATAATTATAACTAGAAATACTAACATGAAACTAGAAATTTTCGGCAAGATCAAAATCGATCAAAATTGTTGTTTTTGGTTAGAAAATTTACATACAAACATGGTATTGACTTCCTATAACAGTATGATATTGATATTATACAAATCCAAACTCAAATCATTGATTAAAGTCCCAAAATCAGTCAAAGAACATCTCCCTCTGTTTTCGAACAGCACACTGCCAAACTCGATTTGGAGTTCCAAAATAGTATTTTTCTTGTAGAAAAATTGTGCACAAATGTAGTACTTAGGATAACAATATGAGATTGATTTTAAACAAATTCGAAGCTTAAAACATAGATTAAAGTGGCCAAAACAGCCCAATAATAAAGAAAAACGAGATGAACTCAAAAATTTTGAATTTGATCAAATTGTGATCAAATTTGTGTTCTCCATGAATTGATTCCCAAACATAAGGGAATACTATATTAATAACATGAAATCATTTATATATCAATTCGAACCTTAAATCTGAAGCAACGATATTACTGTGGGCATTTTAGGAAGAAAACTATCAAAGTGTACTTTAGCGGTTTACAAAAAAGAAAATAAAATGGTGAACTTTAGAGAACAAATAATTATGAAAGTGGACTTGGGCATAATTTTTCATAAAATGTATGTGTCCATAACTTTAAAACGATACTTAAAAGTTGGGAATTTCAAAACGGAACTATTTACTTATAAATGTGTTTCCTTTTTTTATTTTTTAAATAACGATTTTAAAATTTTTGTTTTGGAAAAAAATTGAGAATTTCAGCGTTTTAAAATGTAGCAAATAAGCTCCATTTTATTCATGCATTTTGTCTAAAACGCACTATCAAATGGACTTTTATTTTGAAACGGAGGGAGTATGTCGCACGTATAGATGATGTACATAGAAAACATTATCAACACACACAGACATCCACCATAAAAGATGATTTGCTACTATTGGAATTATGAAATGTCACTAACCTTGAAAATGAGAACTTGTGCTTCCTGCTCATCTACCATTGCCCTTACCAAAAGTGCTTCTTCCTTTACGGCCTCACTGTACATTTCCAACATCGCTATATCTGCGTTATGCCCATATTCATTATCATCTTCTTCTTCTTCTTCTTCTTCCTCATCGTATCTCACTCTTCTCCTTGCACAACATCGAGTGCACGAAATCGGAGGACGGCCCTCGAGTTTTTGTAGTTTCCCACTAATGGAGGATGGAAAATTGCAGTACCCAACTGTAGTATAGATTGGACAATTGGTGTCGATGGAAGAAACTGCAGGTAATAAGAGAGAATATGGTGAAGATAATTTGGTACAACCACCCAAATAGTTCAACATAGTAGGTAACAAGTTTCACAAACTCAAGGATGAGAGTTTTTGATTAAGATAAGGTTCACATTTGGTTACAATATTTGACCACTGAGTGTGGTAGGGTCATACTAAAAATTGTTGTAACTTTGAGCTTCTTTTTCGTGATAAGGTTGGTAAAACCAAGTAAGATGAAGAGATTAAAATAAACAGTCATTTTAAGATGAAGAGATTAAAATTTATAAAAAAAAAAAAAAAAGACATATTGAAAACCTTTATGTTCAAAGTATGGTTCTGTTTGACAGTTTACAGCTTTGTATCCGCTAAGACCATCTCCAAGTGATGTTTTATCCCACCGAAATAGAGCAATTCCGCACTCCAAAGGGAGCTTTAGAAAATAGAGCAAGATGAAACTTACCACAAATTTGAAGCAACTTTATCTTTTGCACCATCACTATTCCCATCTTGCATAGGAATAATATTAAAGAATATTATTAGAATATTTTGTTTATTATAAAGTTTGAAGCAGGATGGTTGGAAAGATGGTGAAAGATATTTGGTGCAAAACCGCATCATTTTAATACGATATAGTGCAATTTTTTTTACTAAACGGTTGGAGATGATCTAAGGCGCTAATGCTCGTCTTGCTTTAGTGTTCTTGGATAAGTTGAGGAATGCTTATGGGTGCCCAAAATTTGTACACATGCAATTAATTGTGTAGATAAAGATTTGATTGTATTAATGCATAATGCACAATAACTTGATGTATTGGATGTTTTATTGCATACATGATGTGTAGAAGTATAAATGTTTGGGAATATGTGTTAGAATACCACTTTTCAACTGCAACACTCTATTGATACTTTATTTTACTTGTACAAAATGTTTCACATATATATTATATTGTAAAGTATCGTAATAAAAAAATAAAATGCTAATAGTGATTCTTTAAATGTTTTATGCAGCTTTTCCGTACATAAATAATTTTCAGATAAAATGATGGTCCCACCTATGCTTCTAACCATCTATCATATGAAAAAAAAAAAAAAATTCTAATGTCAAAAGAAATAAACCAATTGGGTGAAATAGATCGCACTGCTCAGGAACTCAGATTGGTCAAGCCATTGTGTCAACCGATTAAATCCAAATATATCCAATTTACAATTTAGAATATATTTCTTCTACATTTCATTACAATGACAGAATATTTTTTCTAAATTTCATTATTAGGAATTCAATCGATAAACTAGAGTATGTAATGAATTGATTCGTATAATATATATATATATATATATATATATATATATATGTGTGTGTGTGTGTGTGTGTGTGTGTGTTCACTACATCTCCAACATCCAAGCAATATCTCTATTCAAATGTAAAATGATAGCAAACCCTTATTGGGTTGCATAGATGAGCTTTAACTGAGCCGGGGTGGGGGGTGGGGGGTGGGTGGGGTGTAGATAACAGTGGAATGTCAAAGCTTTTTATCTCAGCCGCAGATGTGGAAGCTTCATTAACAGAAGAGGAGCAAAGAGAAAGGTTAATAATTAATGGATATTTGAATTAATGTTTTAGAGTTATTTATTTATTATAGAATAAAACTCTAATTTCCTTATATTATGTAAATAATGATTTTGTTTATTAGCTAGCTCAAGCAAGGACATTTTAGTCAAGCTTGTGAATAATTTAAAGGTGTTAACAATGTAACACGAATTTTGTTTCAATGTAGACTTTTTGGGTTATAAATTTTTAATTAAGATTTTTTAGATAGAAAAACTTTAAGAGGAATTTTTTCGTACTTATTCCTTTTATTTTTTGTACCCATAAATAAATTTATATTCTCTTCATTTTTGGAAAAGAAAAGAGACTATTATTCTTTTTTTAACGTTTTCGAAAAAGTGTTTACTTTAAAAATAGATCTTCTTTTTATGTTACTTTCAAATTTGTATTCGTTCTATTTGATGTATGTTAGGGGCAATGATATAGATCCGGCTAAAGTATAATATAATGACTCAATAGAAAGAAAAAAAAAAAAAAGTTAGTGACCGTGTTGAAAATTTTTATACTACAGGGACCAAATGACCTATATACCTAAAATAATTTTATATTAGTTTCTTTAGGGGAATTGCTATTCCAATGCTGAGTATACCCCCTTATCATTATTACAAAATTGCCATAATTTAAAAAGACTATATTACCTTTAAAATTTTTAAGAACCTAAGATCGTGCGGCACCCCGCACTCCCTAACATGTGCGGCACCTCCAGCCGCACGCCCTAAGGTATGTGCGGCGGACCAGTGCCGCACATTCCTTAGGGTGTGCGGTCGGGGGTGCCGCACACTACGTGAATACCGGTCCCGCCTTGCATCAACTGAATCGGAGACCGCGGTGAAATGATGTGGACATGACCCGAGATGGAGAAATCCGTTAGATCTTTTTTGATTGGTTTGGAATTAGCCTTGGTTTCGATTTTTGATTGGATTAAATTCATTGTTTGTGATTGTCATTGTTTATTGTTTTCTCTGTTTCGATCTCTTTTGCTTTCTATTTTGGATCTGCAGCTTCAGATTTGTTGCAATTTTGATTGAGTGTTGGCGATCTGATTTCATCTTTTAATAGATCTTGGTAATTAGATCTTGATTTCATCTTTTAATAGTGCAAAAAAGAAGAAGAAGAAGAAGAAGAAGAAGAAGAAGAATTGGGAGTTTATTGTTAAAGGGTAAAATAGGAAAAAAATGGGAGTATACTTAGTAATATAGGATGTATAATATTTAAAAGGGGGTAGACTTAGTAAATGGGTAGACTAAGTAATTTTAGGGGTAGGAATAGCACTACCCTTTCTTTAGACCTTTTAGCTTGCGCCCTTTTATGAAAGATTGAAGATCAAATAAAGGACTAACAAATAGGATTAATATATAATTTGGTCTCTCAACTTGACCTTTTCTTGATGTTTAAATTTTTTTAAATTGGTCCTTAAACTTAACATTTGCTGTCATATTAGTCCCTCATTCTGTTGTCTCAAACAAAACTGTTAAAATTTTCTTTAAATGCCAAATTTACCCTCACTTGTGTCTAAGTAGGATGCCTAGGTGGATTTATTTCTGGCTGGAATGGAGAATAATATTTCCCACTCTATAGTATTTATTTATACCTCTCTCCTCTCATCCTCAGTTCTCTCTTGAGTGGCACTATTTGCGCTACCTTTTGCTATTAATACACCCTAAAAATAAATTACAAAAATATCATTATTTAAAAAGATTCATGTACCCCTTTTTTTTTTTCCCTTCTTCTTCCTCACCTCTCCCCATTTTCTCTCCAATAACCCCCTCCCGTGACCCCCCCGGCAACCTAGTAAACCCCCCTTTCCTTATTCTTTTGAAACTGGTCCATTCTTCCCCCTCCCCCTGCCCCATTTTTTTTTTCCTTTCTTTCCTTCTTTCCCTTCTCTCCTTCTTCCCTTCTCCCAAACCCACTCCCTTGAAAAAAAATCTGACTTTCAAGTGTTTCAAAGAGGAGTGAGGAGAAGAAAAACAAAAAGAGGGAAGACGGGATAATGAGGGAGATGAGGAGAGGCTGCCGTGAAGGAGAGGGGGTTTCTGCCGTGTCGTGTGTGTGGGGGGTTAGGTTTAGAGTAAAGAAAAAAAAAAGGAAATGAGGGAGAGAGTGAAGGCTGTTGGAATGGGGAGGAGAAGAAGAAGGAAGGGAAGGGGGGCTATGTGTGTGTGTGTGGGGGGTTTTAAGGTTTAGAAAAATGAATTATTTAGGAAGGGTTAAAAAAGGAAATATGGGGTAGTGTATTTAAATATTAAATTGGTGTGAAATTTTTATAGTGGGTGTATTAATAATAAATGGCGGTGCAAATAGCGTTATTCTTCTCTCTTTCTCTCTCTCTCACACACACGCACAAAAAAAAAAACAATTTTCCTCTCTCTCATCTCTCTCCCCATTTTATAACGCTCTGTTGAATCTTCTACTCTGCCATTGTGATCAGAAACACCCTAGAAAAACTAAAGGTTTCAAGAAAATCTTCAGAGTTAACCTTGTTTTCAAGTAGATTTTCAAAGCGTGATATACAATTTGTAGGCAAAACTAGATGGAGGAGATAGAAAGTAAGGTTGTTGCTGCTCATTCTATCTTTTGATTTTGGAATAATGGGCGATGCATCAGGGTGTCTCATGCGATCCCTCTCTCAGTTCATGTGAATACAAAGAGGTCAATTCATGAAAGGCTGAGTTTTTTTCTAATTTCCATTGTTAATCTTGATTTTTGCTTGATGTTTTTTGATTTTTATTGAAAATGCCAATTGGGTTTTGTTTTTTCTGCAATCTGTTGTCCTGTAAGTTAAACTGCCGACCATAGTTTTGCCTGGGATTTGTTTGGGATGTGAGAAATCTGGATTGATTTTGGGTTAAGCGACGGGCGACCTCGACAGCGTTCGCCGGGGATGGCGACGTGAAAGTGGTCCTTAGCGTCGAGATCGATGGTGAAGCGTGGTAAGTCCAGATTCGTATAAAATTGGTCCAATTCGTAGGAATTCATTGTGATATATCTAGTGATGCTATAAATCAATCCTAATTTATCAACTCAACCTACAAATTTGACTTGCCGAATGCCATTTTCTTCAAACTACATTTCTTCCCCAATGCCATTTTCTTCAAATCCCTCACAATTATCGACCCCTGAGATATTCCCATAAAAAAGAAAATCAATAAAAATTATCCAAAAAACAAAGCAAAATCTCAGCAATTAACTAAAATATGCAGTAACAAATAGTACCAACAAAAATTGTATCTTTTGATACAAAACACAACCCAGAAAAATGCATATATGAAGAACAAACCTTGGAAGTGTGAAAAGCCCTAATTTGAAGTTTATGCACTAAATTGCTGATTAATGTAACGGTTGTTCTCAACAAGGAAAAAGAACTATACTCAATTTCTTTATATATCTCAACTGTATGTATGTGTGTATATATATTTGTAGAAAGAGAAAAAAAAAACGAAATGATTCGTACTTCTATTTGAATTTTTAGAGAGAGGAAGACAAATAAATAATATATAGGGAAATATTATTAGGAGCACGAATTAGGAACTTTGTCAGGAAGGAAATGAAAGAAAAAGGATGAAGAAAGGACGGAAAAGAAAAGGAAAGTCGAGGAAAAAAAAAGATGAAAGAAGCAGGCCTAGAGGTTAGAGAGAGCGGTGAGGGTAAATTTGGCATTTTAAAAAAATTATAACGGTTCTGTTTGAGATAAGGACATAATGGACTAATACGGCAGCAAATGTTGAATTACTAAATTGATTCAACTTAATTTTCATTGTTATTATCTCTAAAACTTTTCCAAATATGCTCCACCAATTAAAAATTAAAGAAGAGTAGATAAATTAAAGGTTACAATAATGAGAGAATTGGTAGAGTTTAGTGAGAAAGTATATTTGAAAGATAAAAATGAAAGAACTGGTATTAGTTTAGTGAGGAAGTGTATATGTAAGAGCAAAATGAAAGAACTAGTATAGTTTAGTGAGAAAGTACATTTGAAAGCATGGAATAAAAAAAGGGTTTGAAAAACAATGTACAATTAAACTATTATTATTATTTTTTGACAAATAGCCATTTTCAAATGACTATGATTATTGATTGAACTACTTTGTCCAATATTAAAAGAGAGAGAAGAGAGAGACAAAAGTTGTCAACTTATAAACAGGTTGACAAACATCAATCAGATTAAAGCTGAAACCTACCACGTCGACAGCCACTGTAGTGGCCCAAAGCATGTACCGCTGCTTGAGGGGGTATAAGAGCATCTCCAATGAGGGGTTTATACCCTTCATAAATTGGTCCAAGAAATAAACTCATCATGGTGGAGGATGAGTTAAGAGTATAAGGTATGAGCTAGTTGATGATTATCAACAAGTTTAAAGGTTACTTTTTTTTTTTAACTAGTTGGGACATAATAATTTTTTATACAGATTTATCTAAAGTAAAAAAATATGTTTATAGATAAAATATTTATGAACCGATAACATAGCTTGCTTGAGATGCTTCAAATCCTCCATTAGAGATGTTGTTACGAGATATGAGAGTCCTCCTCTTTAGTTATGGTTTTTGTTATTATAAGGTACTCGATCTGTTTCTAAAAAGAGTCTATCTTTTCTTTTTTGTCGGTTCAAAAAAAATGTCTACTTTTTAATCTTTTATTTTTACAAAGTTAATTTTACTATTTTACCTTTATTTTAATGATAAATCTCACTTGTACATAAATTTTAAAGAAAAATACATAAGATATAAATATTTATAATAAAATTAACTACTTTTCGTAATATGTATGCAAAGTCAAACATGAAACTTTTTTTTTTAGGATCAATAGAGTATAAGATAAAGACAATTTCGTAATCATGAGTCCCTAAAGTATTTATTTCAACCTAAAATAAAACAAAATCATATTATAAAATAACTCTCCTTCAAAAACAAGAATAAAACAAGAGTGCTCTAAGTTTGGCCGCTTGCCCCTCTCTATATGATGAAAAATGTTGTCAAAATGACATCACTCAATTACTCAAAACATTACATAATTCAATAATTCAATAACCATTAAATATTCCCCTTATTTTAATAATACCAAAAATTATTGAAATAAACGACAAGCGTAAACGGGTTTTTCTTCCCTCACTTCTCTCTCTCTCTCTCTATTAGTTATGTGTTATCCTTTCCATTTATAACCATTTTCCCCCTTTCCTCTCTCCTACTCTCCCTCCTTCCCTCCCTCCTTCTGTATATAATTACGACTTCTCAATCAACAAGTCAATCAAATTCAACAGCCCAACCACAATTTACGCCGATTTCTCACTCAGATCCGCTCATTAAAACACTCTCAGTCGCCGTTTTGATTCCAATTTTTAATCCCGTTCATCCATGACTGGAAAGATCCCCTACAATTGAGCTTTTCTATTAGTAATAATAGCAAGTATAAAATTGTTAGGGTTTTTGGGGTTTATGGCTGCATTGCAGACTCTGCCGCAGTCGACTACTACTTGTAGTACGCCGGTAAGTAGAGATATGGTGGTGCCCGACCAGTTCCCGGCCGGTTTGAGCGTTCTCGTCGTGGATGATGACGTCACCTGCTTGCGGATTTTGGAAAAAATGCTTCGGAGATGCATGTACCAAGGTTAGTACTGCAGCCACTCAATTGTTATTGGGTTTCTTTTTGTTTTTTTTTTGTTCTTTTTTTGCATTTTGAAATTATAATTAATGTATTTAGTGTAGTTGAATGAGTATGATTGACCATCTATGTAGTAGTATATGTAATATGGGAAGTTGTTGTAGTGACTGATACAGTGTAATTCTGGATTGATATGTTAACTTTAAGTGAATATAGTTGTTGGTCTACTCGATGTTTATCTGGTCTTCTGTATGTTTTATTCTGGATTGATATGTTAACTTGGTATTGACATGGGCAATTGGATATTTAGGTCAACTTAGAACATCAACGCTTTTGCCAAGTAAGCCTAGTATCCCAAAAGGTAACTAAAGTGTCACGGATATGATTGGTCAGCGAGTAAGCTGTTCCAAGTGATTAGTAACTAGTCACATATTTGACATATCTGTTGCGAGATCATGATACCAAGCATTACTCTTTTTTGGCCTTTTCACATTGTGCTATAGTAAACTTGGATAAATCCTCTCCTTGTTTTGAGAAATCAAATTATGCTCTTTTTCCTTAACTTCAGATATTGAGCTTTAGTCTCATTTATTTTTTATCTTAATTGCTTGTATGAGGAAGTTTTATGTTGTTAAAGATGTAGTTTTTCTTAGACTGATAAACTTAATGGGAACTTGATGTTCAAGCAGCTAGATGCTGAGAGCTGTCTTGAAGTTTTTTGCGTTCTTGGCGTTTAGCTTGTGTGAGAACTGTGATTAGGTTATATGTGTGATCATATGGTTCTATCGTCAAATTCTACTTCCCAATGCCAGGCGAAAGATAATTTTTATGATCTATTAGAAAACAAGAGAAAAACTTGCATATCAAGTGGTCACAAGGGAAAGTATCCTCAGGTCTTATCAGCTTCAGAAACATTCACTTGGTGTTGGGGCAGAATAAGCATTTTTCCTTCTGATTCAGTTTCCCAGTTTGAGAAGGGAATGGCTTATCTTACGAGGTGGGGTTGTTGCCATCCTCCAGTTCAGCCACAGGTGCCAATACTTACTATTTTCCTCATCCATGTGAAGATTGTGCAGCAACTTTACTTTTGGAAAGTGCCTGGACGTTTCTACGAGGTCACTGGACACACCTAGTGTAACTCATTACCTCATGGGATGATTTCCAGAATCTTGTAGTTCTCGGTCCTTGTTTCCAGAAAGACAGTAACAAGGTGGAAAATCATGAGGTTCAGACTGCTGAAGTACTTGTTGAAGGATGTCTCTATGATTGTTTTACCAGAGGCTTTGTTTGGGTGCTCAGTTTGGTTAATGCAAGAAAGAAATTGAGGTTAGGGTTGTTTGGTTATAGGTTTATAGGATAAAAATGTCATACTGACCCCTTACGTATTCTTCTTAAGAATCTTAAGGTCACTTAGCGTAATGCTGAAAACTCGATACTGTCAAAGGCAAAAAGCCCTCAAGAACGACTATTGTTATTAAAGGCACTTATAGGGCAAAGGTCATCAAATGAATCACCCTGAGCAGCTCGCCCATCTGTCCTGGGCCCCAGCATGTTTATTAGGCGCGCACCTAGTGCCTAGGCTCGAGGCATTGCCGAGGCGCACCTTATTTTCTTTTGACCTTTTCTTACCATTAGTGACGTTTGTTCTAGTAGGTAAGATTATACTTCTAAACTTAAGCATTTCAAGATTATGTCAAAGTCCAAGAAAGGGGAAAACTAAATGTTCATGCAACATTTATCAGTGTTAAGTGTGCAGGATGGATGTAGATTCTATATAATGTGTGACAATTATTACTTGGCGTGGCTGTGATATTGCTTATTGCAAAAATTATGATATAGGACAACATATTTGAACAAAACAATTGTGATTGTCTGCAACATGCCAAGGAAGAAACTAGTTCACCTACACCTACAAACAAGGATTTAGATTTGGAGGATAAAAGAAAATTTTGAGGGTCTTATTTGAAGAAATTGATGCTCCATGGTTGGATGAGTTGTTCTATTATATCTATTTTATTATTCACGAAAGCTCCTAGTTTGTTTAGACATCTTTCCCATGAAAAAAAAATTTCCCTCTTGATTATTTGTCAAACTTTGCTTTATAAGGTGCACGTGCTCTGGCGCATAGGCCCCGAGAGATGCTTTCACGCCTCAACTTGGGCCTTTAATAACTATGAACATGACACAACATTAAAATAAAGTTTCTATACAAGAATTCTATCAATTGTTCCCAAGTATTTTCTATACAAGAATTCTATCAATTGTTCCCAAGTATTTTCATTACAGCAAATATTTATACACATTTGTACTGATTTTCATCTTCCAAAACTCTCATCAAGTGATAATGTGAAGAAACATTTCCTTGGTCTTTGAGCTGTACTGGAATAATCTGGCTTTGACTTTTTGCCAAACATGGTAACTAGTGGCAGCTTAAGCTTTTGAATATTGGCTGCCTGCACTTCTTTGCTATAGACACCTATGAATCTCCTCCTTCCAAGATCCAAATAAGCCTCGTATAAATGCATTGGAATAAGACATGATTTACTAAATTTAAGAGTACATGTGGTTAATTTAACAACAATTCTTAGGAAGAATGAGGGACTATGGTTTTTGCCAATGATCTTGGAGCGGTCGAAAGAGTTATGTAACTGACCTTAAGTAATTGGACAAAGGGTTGGTTGAGTTGAGTATGTAATCAATTGAAAAAATAGGCCCACAATTAACCAAAAGATAATGATCATACTTGGGAGCATAGATAGTCTTGTTAAAAGGAAAGTTGTAGGCAAGTTGTTGTCCTGAAGTGTTAGCCATCCCTGTCTAAGATTGTTATTCAAAATTGTTATTTCCATGCTCTGTTATTGCGCCTTGCATTATCCAAGACGGTTTATGTCGAATGTGGAATTGACTGATGCCGGATTCTTGGATAACATTCCTTGCTCCTTGGCTTTTCATTAGGCACTTTCATACTTGGAAGTCTCTCTGGTGAGCTACATATGTTTATTTATTGAGCAGTTGAGAAACCGTATCACACTGAAGCCATTTCAATGAAAAGCAGTCTTTAAGGTTGATATAATTCAGCTGTTGAAGTGTAATTCTTGAATAGCTTCTCTATCAAAGAAATTATGGTGTTGCAATGTATTGTTAAGTTCTTTTTGACTGATCTATTATTGCTTTGCAGTGACGACTTGCTCCCAGGCCAGTGTTGCCTTGGACTTACTGCGGGAGAGGAAGGGCTGTTTTGACGTTGTACTAAGTGATGTCCATATGCCTGACATGGATGGCTTTAAACTCCTTGAACTTGTTGGATTGGAAATGGACCTTCCAGTAATTAGTGAGTTGTGCTTTTCATTTGTTTATTTTTACTCTCTCTCTCTCTCTCTCTCTCTCTCTCTCTCTTCTTATGCATTATCAATTGTTTCTGGCAAACTAAAAGGAATATTCTGAATTGCAGTGATATCAGCTGATGGAAGAACCAGCCTTGTCTTGAGGGGAATTAGACATGGGGCCTGCGATTATTTAATCAAGCCTATACGTGAAGAAGAGTTGAAAAACATATGGCAACATGTTGTAAGGAAACGGTGGAATGGAAACAAAGAACATGAACATTCGGGCAGCTTCGATGACAATGATCGGCACAAACGTGGAAGCGATGATGCTGAATATGCTTCTTCTGTAAATGAAGGAATGGAAGGAATGTTAAAAACTCAGAAAAAGAAGAGAGATGTCAAAGAAGAAGATGATTCTGAATTGGAAAATGATGACCCGACTGCCTCTAAGAAGCCACGTGTAGTGTGGTCAGTGGAACTGCATCAGCAATTTGTTACTGCGGTGAACCATCTCGGAATAGATAGTAAGAACTCATAGTCTTCATAGTTGTTGCCTTATCATACTATTTTCACTACTAATTTATTTGCACACGTAATAAAGAGCCACATTTTGTTCTTGTATCTAATCGTTTTAAAGATAATGTCGCACATATCTGCTTTTGTCCCTACTGGTTCCTCATCCCTTTTCTTTGTTTCCATTTCAGAGGCTGTACCAAAGAGAATTCTTGAATTGATGAATGTTCCCGGTTTGACCCGAGAAAATGTTGCTAGCCATTTGCAGGTTTGATCCCCTACCTGTTCCCTTTGTGCATAGAAAGCATTCTTTGGAGGTAACTTATTATTTGGTTATGGTACTATGTTGGGGCAAATTGATTACTGCATGATAGAGATTCAGACTGATAGCAGTAAGGTTGTAGGTTTGATTATTAGGAATTAACTTTGTGCTAACGTTGCTGAAGGTAGGCTCTTACGACATTCTGTCCACTGATGCTGAAGCCAGGATTTGCGAAACAAGTATAGACCTTTCAATATTTGGGGTGTATTGACATGTTCTAGTGTGCATTACCCGTTCAAAAAGCACACGTAGTATATAGCTTACAAATTGACCTTTTCAACTCCTACAACATGATATAAAGTGTAGCTGACACCAGTGCTGCCACACAAGAAGTGAACTTGTGCATGTCTTTGTCTTCTTTTGATAGAAAATCCCACTGTAGATGTAAGGTGGGCCTTTCTTGAAATTTTTTGTCCCAAAATGAGCGTCCTTTTTCTATTGAAATCGCTAAAAATCACTTTTGCTATCTATCATGTCCCAATGCGTATCCTCAAGGCATTCATATACATGTAGTACTGAAATGGACTAAAAGTCAACTTCCTTAGTATAAGTTAAAATCTGCAATGCATTGCTGGGTAAAGCTTCATATGGAAAATTTCCCAGCAAAACTAACCAATTATTCGCTATATCCCTAGCCAAATAATCATCTTACCTTTATAAATTGTTCAAGCATCCCCAGTGGAGGGAGAAGGGGGACAGGTGTTGGAGAAAGGAAGAGATGGTATTTCTCCATAATTGCTTTGCATGTACATCCGGATAATAAGTTCCTATTAAAGAATATAAATGAAATCCCGGCCCAGTCAGGATATTTTGCTGTGTTCTATCACTTATATTATCTTTTGTGATCTGTCCTTCTGACATAGCATGGGAATTACAAGCCTTGAGCTTCAACATTTCCTGATAAACAGTTTATTGTTTCAAAATTCTTAACATGTCCGCTTCTTTCAGTAATGAATTAATACTGTTGGCAAAACCTTAAAATCTTTTACTTACAAGGACTTGGGTGTGGGTGTCATGTACTGTTACTTGTCCAAACGTCGGATACGGGAAAACCATGAATTTAAGGATACTTAGGGCTCGGCTCAAAAGGATCTGAAAATAGGGTGCGGCTACTTGGACAGGCCTATGGCTGTTTATATTAGACTCCATGTACTCTATTAATTATATATGATGGATATGGTATAGAAAGTAGTGGAAGATATGTAAACTTTGGCTGTCTGTTTAAGAAAAGTTGACAGTTTGTGGCTGCATATTAAACATTTCAGTGACTTGACTGAAAATTCATGAGTTGGAGAGTCCAGATAAGTGATAACACCTTGAAGAGTTCGACATAGATCCCAGGCCCATGTCCGTGTGGATCATTTCAGAAATGGGTATGGCAAGTGAAATGAATAATCCTTGTCACTGTCACCAATAACAGTTTCTTTAGTACAGATTGTTGGTATAATAATAATAATCATAATAGTAATTATAATCATCATAGTCGAATGGAGAAGTAGAGTTGTATGGACAATGGAGAAGAAAATTCCTGCAT
Organism: Platycodon grandiflorus; assembly: GCA_016624345.1. Taxonomy (NCBI): domain Eukaryota; kingdom Viridiplantae; phylum Streptophyta; class Magnoliopsida; order Asterales; family Campanulaceae; genus Platycodon; species Platycodon grandiflorus. The sequence goes on from CM028362.1 coordinate 74,894,430, forward strand.
CAAGTCCACCAAAGCTCAATATATTTGGATGAAGCAGCAGCTCCTTGTTGGACAACTGTTAATTATGTTATCTATATAATTATGGTAATAATTTGTATACTATGTAGACATGAAATAGCCAAGCAACAGATTTGTAAATTGGGGTTAACAGTTTGTTTGCTGTAATGCCAGGAGAACTTTATCTCTTCAACGCAAAGATGGCATTTCGATAGTCTCACAATTTGCCTAACTCTAGTGCCTCAAATTGGATCATGTTAGATCGTTCATAAGATATCCAGTTGTAAGTGTCTGTTTATCATTACCCCGAGATGGTGTTGAATGCCATCGTCAAAACAAAAATAAACTTGCTATGTTTATTTCTTGGGTGACATGACACGTTAACAAGTGGTTTGAGGGTAGATTTGTGTAATAACGAGCTTGACTTGTATGCAATGAATTGTTAAACTATAACTGTGGCACATTCATTACTGTTGAGTTATGACTTCAAAGTAATTGACAGTGACATCATCCATTAGGGCTTGATACATCATATTACATTTTCCTTTTTAGAGTTCTCAATAAATGGAGGGTTTTTCTTCTTTTGTGCTGCTTATACTTATTTTAACATTTTCGCATTCTGATTTTCTATGATTTCAATATGCAGAAATTCAGATTATACTTAAAGAGGTTAAGTGGAGTAGCTCAACAACAAGGAGGGATTTCTAATTCATTTTGTGGTCCTGTAGAACAGAATTCGAAACTAGGTTCATATGGAAGATTTGATATTCAAGCTTTAGCAGCCTCTGGCCAAATTCCTCCCCAGACATTGGCTGCCCTGCAGGCTGAGCTTTTAGGTCGGCCAACAAGTAACCTAGTGTTGCCCCCAATGGACCAGCAAGCTCTACTACAAGGGTCCCTACAAGGCTCCAAGTGTATTTCCATGGATCATGCTGTGGCATATGGTCAGCCTATGATGAAATGCACTTCCAACATTTCCAAACAATTTCCTCAATCCATCATTTCGACTAACGATGCTCATACGGGATTTGGTTCATGGCCAGCTAATAGCCTTGGTACTCCTGGACCTAGCAGCAATCTTGGCGGGTTGAGTGCTCAAAATGGTAATATGTTAATGGGCGTGTTGCAACAACAGCAGAAACAGCAGCAGCTACTACAGAAGCAGTCTATCTTGCCAGAACCTAACCGTTCCATCAATGTGCAGCCCTCTTGCCTCGTGGTCCCTTCTCATTCATCAGCCAGTTTTCACTCAGGAAACAGCCCTGCTTCAGTTAATCAGCCATGTGGCTTTAATAGAGGCTCTGTAGTGGATTATAATCACATCATTCCTCAATCTAGTAATTCCTCATTTGGTGCTGGGCAAATGTCTGAAGGGAATCTCAAAACAACAGGTGTGCTCAGTGGTTACTCAGGTCCAGGATCCATTTCGCCATCTGTGTCATCTTGCTCCATAGTCATAGATGCTGAGAATGGTGCTGGCCAGCAAGCTCAAAAGTCAATCCCAACATTTGGTGCTGGGAGACAGTTGCCTGGTCTTGTTCCTAATATCAGTGACAACCAAGGCTCTTATAATGCCAAGTCCAGTCAAGTGCTTGATCAGGGAATGCTCAGAAATCTTGGATTTGTTGGTAAAGGGACTTCCATTCCAAGCCGTTTTGCAGTGTATGAGCCTGAATCACCAACGAGCAACTTTAACCAAGGAAAAAGCTATGGAGAGAACGGAAGAAAAGTAAAGCAGGAGCCGAGTATTGATTATATCGAGAATTCTAGATTGGGCATCCCTATAACGAAACACTTCTCTCCAAACGAGTGTTTCCTCTGAATAGGTAACTTAGTTTGCATAACTATCACTAAACCTTATAGTTTCTCTTGAGAAGTTTTTCATATGCCTGGGGAACCAGTTTCTTTATCCCTCTTTGATAGTCTGTTTTCTTGAGCATATTCAGATGTTCTCTTTGAAAATAGCTTTTACAAAGTTAAAAGCTCTTTTGATTTTTATCTCAGGTGATGATAAGAGGTTTTCTTTCCTTGTGCAAGATGACAGGGAACATGACATCATTTTCTGTAACTTATACCAATTTTGCCTTTCATTTTTTTCCCTTTGATATAAGTTGACACATTATGCCACTTGTATTGATTTCTGCTTTAGTGTTTTCCCTCTTTCTCTTCCTCGTTTCACCAAATAATTGGTAGGTAGTTACAACCATGTGAGTCAACACAATGTGATGGACCGACGCACAGGGGAAGAGTTAAATCCCTGGGGTTGTAGCCTTCTAACCAAAAAAATAAAGGAATAAAAAAAAGAGAGTTGCTATTTACACCCCAAAAAATGCCGATTACACCCATTGTGGTGTTCGGCACCCATACCAAACACAAATATGGGCGTACTAAGTGGTGTTCGGCGGGGGAGCCGAACACACATTGGCTGTACTTAGCATTTTTTGGGGTGTAAATAGCAATTCTCTAAAAAAAATGGACCAACACACTCAACTTGCGAATAAGTGGAATTTATGGTATGACAGTGGTGGTCAGGGTCTCAGTTGTGGAGCCTGCTATTTTCCAAATACAATAATGCCAACACTGGTTACACAGGTAACAAATGATGCCTATATCTGCTATTTGTTGCACCTAGTAGAGCCTTAAAAAATTTAGCCTTTCCTCCAATACCATAATGCTTATATGTTGTAATTGCTCGCCAATTGTTATATCAGTGGCTAATATCGGCAGAGAATTGGTTACATGCATCTACAATCTCCTTGATCAGTGAAGTTACCACACAATAGTACTGTTTAGTCTTAATCTTTCAAGTTAAGATTATTTCATCTATGTTCAGAGTAAGGCCTCTCTGTGATTACACTATATCTGAGCATATACTAATTACTTCCTTCCAATTTGATAGCAGTCTGCATATGTTCAAACCTTATTGAGTATTCCATTGTAGACTTTATTAACTTGAGAAGCAACTCCAAGGTTTACAATCTCTTTTCCCTGGTGGGAGGGTTTTAGGGTCTATGTTGGTGGTCACTGAACTTGTAACCATTCATCTTGCATCCCATGACTAGAAATTTGCTTATTCTAGATATTGTATATTTTATTTATTTAAGTCACATCCACAATGCTTTTATTCTTTTTCATTCTCTTATTTAACTATGGCTTCTTTTAGCTTCTAGTTTGAACTGCTGTCACGATGAAATATTGAGGGACATTATTTTGAACTTGCCTTCTTTGTGATAACAAAAACTTATTTCACATTGTGCAAAACTTGAAAATGTTAGTAAGCCTCCTTCAGTCCTTGCCAGAGGTCTGACCTATATTAAGCCTCGACAATGTCTCCATGGGTGCTCTGCCCTATTTAAGCATTGACAATGTCTTGGTGGTGATATCAACTTGGATGTGGACCCCAAACTTTTCTCATGTGCTTCTGAATGCAGAACATGTATCCATACACTGACCTTCTTTATGAAATGTCTAATGATTATCTCATGTGCTACAGGTTTGCATCACATCTCGAGTGAAGGCCTCTTTCATGTCCAAGGTACATGCTAATGATTCACACGCAAATGTTACTCAGAAGCAGTCCCAGTTGAACTGTTTGTAATTAACCTTCGTCTGCATGTAAAATGAAGGTAAACACTTTTAATCTCAGTACCAATGATTCTGAGAATAAAAGCTGAATGTCCTTATCATAATGGTTCAGTGATGGTAACTGGACAGATTTAAAGTAGTTTCGGGAAATATTAGTAACTTTAGCTAGTAGGTTTTATAGAATAAGTTAGGTTTTATAGTCGAGTAGTTTGCAATGGTATTGGTCATGAAAGCATCTTGCTTACATAAATTGTAGAGTTAGTGGGGGCTGAGTGATAGCGAGCAAAATGCCCATTTATTCATTACTCATTGAATCAACAATTTGGAAAATTGAAGTAGTTGTAATTATGAAGTTTAGTTCGTTTGTCGAAACGTATCCAAATACTAAAAGCTGTTGCCTTGTGATGTTTTCTGCTGCCATTGCATCCAGCTGATTTCATGGGCTTCCAGAAATTATGTATTTTGTTTTCTTCATTCGTATACTTGAGATTTATTATGGTGGACGATTTGGTAGTTGGAGCAATCACGATTCTTCTTCGTGAAGGAAACCTCTTTGTGATTCTTCTTCGTGAAGGAAACTGCAAAGATGTCTTTGTATGAATTGAGGATGTTTGTTTGCGTTTTCGCCAGTAAGAACTTCTGTTACATCGTAATGTCATCCTCGACTAAATTAGAGTAGAATTCATATAAGAACTTCTGTTACATTTAGTTCACACTTTAGGTGCACATAGCATTACTCTTCATATAATAAAGAACATTGCTATTAACACTCCCATTACCTCTAAGTAAAACTGCGTCATATATTACAAAAATATCATTATAAATTTTGTATTCTTCATTTTTAGGTTGAGAAAAATAGTTTGGACCACCACTTAGGTGTTTGGTAACACAGGTACGAACAATTATGACCTAGACAATTTGATTGAGAGAGAGAGAGAGAGAGAGAGAGAGAGAGAGAGAGAGTGTTGCACGGGTGTGTTTAAAATGATTAATTTTAGGAAAAATGTTAAGAAGGGTAAAATAGAAAAATAAGGAGGATGTAATTAGTTTTCTAGGGGTTGAAAAGATTGAGGGGGTTGTTTTAGTAAATGGGTGTACTTGGAGATAATGGGGGTGTTAACCCTCTATAACAAAATGCAACACTGTTTTCTTAATATATTCTTGTCTTCCTTTAGGCCAAATTTTGGCTTTGTCCCAGAGTAGTACCTCCATGTGTCTTTGAAAAGGGATTTCATAAGTTTCAAACCTATGTTTCCCTGAAGATATTGAATAACTCGTTTGGTCGTGCGTTTTGGTTAAAATATAAAGATAAAACGTAGCTTATTTGCAAAAATACGTTTTAATGCTGTTGCAGAAAAAATAACGTTTTTAAACACCTAATTTCGCTTTTTTTTTTTTTAAAAACGCAGGTTTTAAAACTCCGATAAGAAAAAAAAAATTGCTTTTTGAAGCAATATCCCAAAGCTGCGTTTGAAGCGATATTTCAAACGCATTTATAAAAAAGCTTCGATTTGAAAAATCTGCGTGTTTTTAAAACGCTGCACCAAACGGCTCTAAAAAATAACAAATCCTCAATGGTAATAAAGAGTTTAACAATACTTGTTCATGCGAGAAATCAATATTTAGTAATGTCAAATTTATATATTTTCTTTATTTCTTGAAATCACGAAAATTATTTTGCAAAAAAATAAATTCGTTAGTGCTAAGTTTAAATTATATTATTCACAAATTTGCTACTGGTGGTAGAGACTTTGGTTCTTAAATTATTGACTTTTTTGAGTCAAATAAATTATTATTCAAATGCAAATTTGACTTATATTTTTTTAAGAAAATCATAAAATATGTAATTCGTAGTACTTTCTTGCAATACGAAGTACATGTTTTATGATTCAACAAATAAAAATATATACGTCAAATTTAGATTTAAAAAATAATTTATTTGACTCAAAAAAGTTAGACATGACAATAGTTAGGATATAATATATATATATATATATATATATATATATATATATATATATATATACAAAAATTACATTGAGAAATAACTGGAGTAAAACGTTTTGAAAAGTTAGTTACGTTGACACTTGACATGTATATTTGGCAAAATTTAAAGATCGTTCAAAATATAGTTACAAAATTGCTTATTTTTTTGAAAATAATATGGAGTAATATCTATATAACAAAAGGATGGTGGAAAAGTTAGTGAGTCTTGTTAACGTGTTTCCTAATGACATATGTTAATGAGAATTAATTAAAACAATTAGTTCTTACTTTCACATTAATCATCTTAATTAATACTTACTTTTCACAAATTTTTAGTATTAACTATCCTAATTAATGTTTACTTTTACAAATTTTCACCACAAACTATCCCAATTAATGCTCTTTAATATATCAATGAGCTAGCTCAAATGGTACTGCTTACTTCTTCTCACGAAAAGATCGGGTGTTGCAGTAAGTTCTATATTCCCTCAAACCTTTTAAAATAACAATAGTAAGTTCTATATTCCCTCAAACCTTTTAAAATAACAATAGTAAGTTCTATATTCCCTCAAACCTTTTAAAATAACAATAATAATAATACTTCTTAACACATGCGCTTAAAACATAAGTTAACAAGATCCAAAGCTTAATGGCTTTCCAGAAATGATACTGAGGCTATGTTTAAATACTTAATTCCAAAGCTTGAAATTGAAATTAGAAGAATAATTTAAATTTTGTGGAGCTCAAATTGTTCATCTAATTTTAATTTTAAAGCTTGACATTGAGTAATTAAACATAGCTTTAACAAATCGCTTAGCTCTTTGGTCCTTGAGAACGGTTAGTCTCATGAGTCATGATCTATTTAATAATGTGGTCCGTTTATTTTTAGTTCTAAAAGAAAAAAAGAATAACAAGTTTTAATGTACTTTGATCGTCCTTTCAAAATAAATGTTTCCAATTTTATATTAGAATGCTATGAGAAAGTGTCTCCTTTCATCTATTAAATAGATTTTTAAAAGTAATTATCTATAATAACCATATTGACTGTGAGTAAGAAAGAAATAAGTTTAAAAAAAGAAAAAACAAAGAAAGAAATCAGTTTAAAAAAAAGAAAAAACAAAGAAAGAAATAAGTTTATTAAGTAGACACTACTAGAAAATACTTTAAAGGTGTTAAATGATTTTTTTTTTTTTTTTGATATCCTATAGGAACGTGAGAAGGGATCTAACCTGATATCTCATACTTTGTGAAGTCTCAACTCTACTACTAGACCATCTCTTAAGGACGTTAAATGATATGTTTTCCTTCGCAATTTAAGGTCTATTTTCCTTGTGATTCAGTGACTTTGTTTTTGTGGTTTTCGACTTTCTTTCATGAGCTTTCTCTATCTTCATTTTATTTTATTTTTTTTAATTATTACAAAAAGAAAATTTAAAATTCAAAACTATACCAATAAATTACGAAACCCAATACAAAGTGAGAGAGAGAGAGAGAGAGAGTGCAATTTTCCAATTTTCCTGTTCAATATTTATTGCACTATAAACATGATTCATGATTGAAGAAAGTAGAGGCATGTTACATTTTGATTGGGTATTTGTATATGTTGTATACTAGTCAAAGAATATATTTATTTCATTCTTAAATTATTATCTTTTTTACTTGAAATAGGAATTAAAAAAATAATTAACTTAATTATAATATTAATACAGGGTATATTTTCTTTTAATGCTCAGGTACATATCGCTCATAAGTAAAGTAGGAGTGCTGTCCTAAAAATAAAACTTTTAAACAAGATAATTATTTTGAGACAAGATAAAAAAAAAAGACAATAATTTAAAGACGGAGAGAGTAATTTTTTTCCAAAATACAAATTAAAGTTTGGGTCCATTCTCCGTATAATGTTTTAAGACTTTAGTTTTTAGTGTCTCACTTTCTCTCACTTTGATCCAACAACCTCTCTTCGTCATCTTTTTTTCACTTTTTTTTTTCCCCGGCCATAACAACACAAAAATCTATATTACAATAGATTTGGAGTCGCACATGTATAATTGACTCAAGTTAATTACTGATCACTTGGTCAGGATTTCTCCAATTACTAAAATCTTACAATCACGATTTAATCCCAGAATTCACATGTATGAGGGTAGTTATACTGGACTTCAAATCTTCTATCACACTCTCTATCACACTCTGTATCCCACTTACACAATATTCCCTCAAGTATTTCAATTCAACCCAAATTGTCTCTATTTTACACATTTATCTCCCTAATTTTTAGAATCTCAACAACAACATTAATTTTTTTTTGGGATTATTATAAAATTGACCAGCGTACTATTAGTTAGGAACCGATTTAACCCCGGACTCCCAATATCCCAAAATTGACCATTGTACTACCATTTTGAGTCCAATGTGGTCCCTACCGTTAACTTTTCATCCAATTTTTAACGGAAAGCTTAATTTGATTAACTGGAGCTAATTTTTGAGGGTATTTTTGTCCTTTCCTTTCAAATTCAACCATCCCAAAACATAACCTTTCTTCCCCATTGATTCCGTCCCTCCACCACCCAACAACCTCCATTAATTCCTTTACCTCCACCATCCCAAAGACACCATCACAATTCCAAACCCAAACAAAAGAGACCGAACAATTTCCTCCTCCTTACTCTTCTTCTTCATTTTCTTCTCCGTCTCTTCGTACGGTTGATCAACTCCATTGGCGTCTCCTCTCCAAAAACGAGTCAACTAGATTAAAGATCCGTCACGAGTCCTCCTCCGCCACCGAGTGCTCCGCCGCTTCACAACCGTTTCGAGCAACGTCGTCGAACGCCGCCATGATTCTCTTTTATCTCACCTAATATTCGCCATTATCAAAAAGATCTTACAAAATCAAGTAAGTTACGAAATCTCTCTAAACCCCCACCCCTTCCCTATTTGTGGTGCCGAAACGTCAATTTCGTGTCTTATCACTCCATCGGCGCCTCTCTCTCCAAAACGAGTCAACTAGATCTCGAAAGATCCGTCACGAGTCCTCCTCCGCCACCGAGTGCTCCGCCGCTCTTGCACAACCTTCGAGCAACGTCAAACGCCGCCATGATTCTCTTGAATCTCACCGAATATTCGCCATTATCAAAAAGATCTTACAAAATCAAGTAAGTTACGAAATCTCTCTAAACCCCCCCCCTTCCCTATTTGTGGTCAAACCGTCAATTCTCGTGTCTTATCTAATTCGAGTTTTGGCTCTATCCAAAGTGATTGCTCATTGAATTGCTAGCTCGCTTGAACGTACATATATATAGTAAGAGAACGGGTGTTTCTCTCTTTGTTTGCTCGAATTGTGATGGTGTTTTGGGATCGGAGGTAAAAGAATTAATGGAGGTTGTTGTGGGACGGAGGAGGGACAATCAATGGGGAAGAAAGGTTATGTTTTGGGATGGTTGAATTTGAAAGGAAAGGACAAAATACCCTCAAAAATTAGTTCCGTTAATCAAATTAACTCTCCGTTAAAAATTGATGAAAAGTTAACGTAGGGACCACATTGGACTCAAAATGGTAGTACAATGGTCAATTTTGAGATATTGGGAGTCCGGTTAAATCGGTTCCTAACTAATAGATTTCAATTTTATAATAATCCCTTTTTTTTTTGATATGATTACATGCCGAGACATCGTGACAACAAAAAATCTAACTTTAAAACCCCTTACTAAATACAACAAAAAATCTAACTTTAAAACCCCTTACTAAATACTCCCTCCGTTTCAAGCAAAGAGTCCACTTTTTTTTTTATAGAAATTAACATAAGACTAAATTAAATAAAAAATTTACATACTTTACTTATGTTTTAAGTAATAAAATTTTATTAATTAAAAATTATATTAATAATACTATAGATTAAAACTTAAAAAACTTTGTAAAATTCATTAAATTTATGTTAATTATTAGTCAAACTTTAATTTAATTGACCAAAAAAAAATTAAAAGTGAACTCTTTGCAAAAAACGGAGGGAGTAACACCTAAAATCTTCCGAGGACAACTAACCTAAAGAGACCCACATGCCACTTATCTGATACTCATAAACAGGATGGCCCACTGTGGTTTTAATTCCGCAACTGTATCGACAACAACCAAGTTCTTCCCCTCCTTTTCCACGCACACCCACATACTAAACCCATGATAAATTTTCCCATGAACTCTTCCCGTTGACATCAAAACCAGTTAAACACTCCCTTCCCAGTAACCCCCCTTGATCATAAAATGGACCAAAATCAAGAATTTAAGCTGACCCAGATGAAGGAATCTGTTCAAAAGCTTGGTTCTTCCATAGATGTAATTACTAACTTTTTCATGCTCTATATGCCCAAGTAATGCATTATGTTCATTGATGTTTTCTGGCTGAGCTAAATTTTTTGATACTCTGCTTTTTCTTGCAGAAATATGGGGACCCAACGCTGAAGAGGTTCTTGATTGCAAGATCAATGGATCCAAAGAAAGCAGCAAAGATGTTTGTTCAGTGGCAAAATGGAGGGCTTCTTTTGTCCCATTAGGGTTCATCCCTGATTCAGAAGTGTCTGATGAATTGGATGCTAGAAAGGTTTACCTGCAGGGTTTATCCAATGAAGGGTACCCTGTTTTGATTCTTAAAATAAGCAAGCATTTTTCTGGCAAGGATCATACCCACTTCAAGAGTAATTTTCTTATTTTCCACCTTTTTTAATTTGACCAACATTTACTTGTTAGTATTACTACGAGAAAATATTTCATGGTTCCAAAACAATAAGTCGTTGCATGTTTATGTGGTGGACCATGATCAATACGAAATGCCACATTGGATCCAAAATCGACCTCATTTTTAAAACTATTTTGACACTATATTGTGTTGCTATTAATCGTGGTGCATCAGGTAAGCATTAGTATTGCATATTGAATACTTTGTCCCATTTGACTTGGATATGTAGATTAACAATAATCATTCCACTTTTCAAAAAAGTTTACCCTTGGATCACTCGAAATTTGAGAACATGGTTTGAAATAGGTCTTTTAATGGATCAGATTCGAATTGGATATGCCAATCCAAATCCGATTTGTAAGAAATTATCTGATTCGAATCGTATCGGATTATTTCACGGATATTTCAAAACTCGATCCATATCCTAAATTTTTGGATTTAGATTTTATTCGACCCTCGTTAAAATATTGAATAAAAATAATATTAAGGTATCTTTTACTCTACCAAAGGTCAAACAAACATGAAAAATCATGTTCCCAGCTTACACAAACATGAATACAATGTTAGTAAGATATTATTGTACAAAAAAATTTATATTTAGTTGAAATAGTAATTATTAATGATTAAAAGCTCACCATAAATAACTTATGTATGTATAGTATTACTATATTTTTTATATTGGATTGGATTGGGTTGTTAACAAATCAAATTACCCTTAATTTAAATCCAATTTGTTAATTTAATGGGTTATCGGACTCAGATTACAATCGGGTAATTGAATTGAAAAACTCAATCCATATCCTAAAAATAACGTCAGACTCGGATCAAAATCCGATCCATTAAACAGCCTTAGATTGTAGTGGCGGGAGAAATTGAATTAAATCAAAGGGTAAAATATTAAGGAAACCAGGCAACTTTTTGGGAACATCCAAAAAAGTAATGGCATAAAAAAACTTTTTTTTGAAGGAAGGAAGGGGTAGTTATTATCCTTATTTTTTGATGTTTAAGATTTTGTGCCCATTTCCACCTAAGCAATACACACGAAAATGACTAAAAAACTTTGCCTATCTATCTATATTTAAAGTAGTAGTTGTTGATGTGGCATTTTCAAACAATATACTTCGTTAATTTTCTTTTCTGCTTCAAATGTTATTTATTTGTTTTTTAACTTATGTTTTTAAGAAAAAAACTCATCAAGTTCTATTTCCCAAAAAGAAGTTTCTAAATCCACTATAGAAAATAAGAATAAATCATGACTGAAGGATCCCTAATCGTGAGGAATCTCAATCATGTTGAAAACAGAGGTTCCATTAAGAACTAATTAGTGCTGCAAACATAAGAATCAAGTAAAATACCATGAATAGCAAGCAATTCTTCCCATCCATGTCTGCATCTTAACATAGCCTTAATGTTCGTTTATTAATTACTACCATAATTAATAGGCATATAGTTTTCGTCTTAATTCATGATCAATTCTAGTCCTATTACCAATGCGCGCCAGTTACTTCCCTTATAGATGGAGGAAAGTGATACAGCAAGTGTTTACTTTTATTAAGTCGGTATTTCAAGAAACGAGAGTTCTTCTTTCCATTATTTGTGTACTCCATTGTATCACACGCATATGAAGAGTATTTCTCAAGCTATTTGACTGTTCAGGGAGAATCATATGGGCTGATTTCTCAGTCTGTTGCATTAGTTGAAGACTCGCCTTATCGTTTAAGGGTTACATGCCTAGATCAGCCTACACGGTATACTGTTGCACTTGTGAAAGAAGAAACGTTACTTGAAATGAAAAGCACACAATTCTGTCTATACTCATCCTCCAAAATAAGCTACTTAACGATTTCTTTCGCCTTTTGGTTGCAGAATTCGTGGTTCATGTGCTTGACAAATCCATTGGAAGGTATGCTTTAAATGAGTGATGGTTGGTATGTGTAAAAAGATTTATTGTTTAGGGGCATCTGTCGTTTGTATTTGTTAGTGGGTATATCAAAATAAGGGGATGATGGAATAAACAGCTTAAGGACGACAGACTAATAGAGAGACGGGTGGACAAACTAGCTCTGACCATCCTATTCCAAAAAAAGAAAAAAGAAAAAAAAAAAGTAAAGGGATTACGCTTCACATGGTTATGTTATCAGCCTGCAGCGTGCACCTTTTCCTTGTCTGAACTTCTTATTAATCCCCCTCTTTCTGATGTAAATTTAGCAATATCAATTTTCTATGTCATTGAAAACTATTCTAAACTTGCCATTTCTCAAACTTCGAGCAAAATAGTTTACTAAGGTCAATCACACAAATTAGGTGTGTGGCGTAACATAATGCGTAAATAAATACAATTTTTTGTTTTGTCAATTGTTTTTGTAGTACTTTTGTCCATTCTACACATATACAGCTTTATGTCTCACCTCACCTTCCTTTTCTCATTCAGTTCTTTCAAGGGAAGAGAAATAGGAGATGAGAAGTTGGTTGTTATTCTTGATCTTCAGCAAATTAGTTACAAGAATATGGATGCTCGTGCATTCATTATTGGTTTTCAGTTTTTACAGGTAAATCATTTTGCATTATTATTCATTTGTTTTTGAGGCAATAAATTAATCACTAGAGTAACTTGAGTAGTACGAGGGTGAGTATGGAGCAAGCATCAGTAATGCTAAAGCTCTATTCTGTTTAGAGCCGAAAAGGGCTACCACTGTTGTCTTTGGTTTTAATACTCTGGTGACAGAATCTCGAAGGTGTTCCAACTACACCAGTCGCTGCTTAACGAGATTTCACCCTCAGAACTTTTTCTACTGAGGTTCTTGCACATTATATTCCAAACTCTAGTAGTTTATGAGATTCAACTTTTCTTCAGTACTTTTGGGAGATTATAAGAAAGTTGTATCGTTTTTCCTTTTCCCTATGCAATAGTTAGTACCCTTTCTTTTCTACCAAACTTATCCACAGTTTGAGTTAAATCAAAAGAGTATTTATGTATATAAAAAGCTAATTTATAGGTGTATCCTCCTATAAACCGTCCCTGGGATGTGCAAAATTTATTGAAGAACTTCTGTTGGTAAATCCTCTAGCGGAGGCTTAGAAGTCAGTTTTAATGCTTATGAGTGTCCTACCATGAATTTTTTTTTATTATGTCAATATGCAGATGAATTGAGTTCTGAAGTTGTTGTTTCTTAGTTGTTGTAAGGTATAGATCTCTGATCTGTGCTTTAGGGCACGGCACGATTCTCTGCTTACGAGGTTTAGATTTCTGAGCATTGGTCATAGACTAGACGATAATAGGGTTATAGGGGGTATTTGCAAAAACCCTTGTCAACAATAATGGTATTTTTGGGTGCATCTTTTGGGGTTTTATTCTCTTCATCTTTCAAAAAGATACGAATTTTGGGGAGTTTGTCCGCATATAAATTTGAGGCCGAGCAATGCATTTCTCCGGTCAAAGATTGTAAGCATGCAGAACTAGGTCCTGCTTTTCTAGACACTATTTTGCCCTTCAAAGCAAGCACTAGACCAAAGATCTCTTCTTAAATATCTTACTTTGATTCATCTTTCGTAGGCGTACTACCCAGAGCGCTTAGCAAAGGTTTTCATATTGGATATGCCATGGTATTTTGTGAGCTTTTGGAGGATGGTTACTAGCGTCGTGGAGAAGGGAACAAAAGATAAGGTATGCTACATTTGTTCTACTTAGAGTCCGTTTGGTCGTTTTGGCCAAAACGCAGGATAAAACGCAGCTTATTTACAAAAATGTGTTTCAATAGAAAAACGCATGCGTTTTAAAACGGAATTAGCTTTTCCCAAACGCGGTTTTAAAACGCTCCTAGGAAAAAAAATGCGTGAAGTGATATCCCAAACGTATTTATAAGGAAAGACCTCCGTTTTAAAACATGCGTTTTTAAAAGCGTTTTTAAAATGCGTTTGTAATGTAGCCCTTATAAATACTAGTCCCTCCGTCCCAAATTGATTGTTCCTTTTCAGTTTTTTTTTTTTTTGCAAAAATTAAGGAAGTTGACTTTAGTCTATCTTGTCCCTTAAAAGGACATCACTCCCTTGAATTAACCTTATACATTAAATCACGTCAGAATACTTGTGCTTTGATATTTGTAACTCCCGTTTGGTCTTACCGAGCTAAGCTTTGAATCTGATAATTGTAATTGCAGTTTGTAAATGTAAGCAATGAAGACGAAAGGAGAGAGTTCATTAGAGAAGTTGGCAAAGATGTCTTACCTAAAGAATACGGGGGCAATGCGAAACTTGTACCTCTTCAAGATGTTGTATTGACTCCATTGAATGATTAAGTCCTCATGACGATTGACGGCCACTGCTACTGCATCTCAGCGTATGCAGATAATACGTAAATATGAAATGTCATCCGAAGTTACACCTCCGTTACACTGAAACCAACGAAGGAGAAGTAAACGGCAGTCAGAAATCGTCTATCGTTATATATAGAAATTTAATATGTTTGAGAAATAATGTTGTTTCTTTTCTGGGAATGTTATTCATTTTCTGGACTTCTAACCAAAACCACTCTGGCATAGATAACTGTATGAGTACTACGTGGTTGGCAATTACTTCCTCCGTTCCACCCAAAGAGTTCACGTTTGAAAAGTCAAATAATTAAGAGTTATATTAATATTATTAGAGTTGGTCATAATTATAAAAATACTTAAGCACAACCAAGATACTTACAACACAATTGAAGGGCAAAGATGAAAGGTTATGAATATTGTAAGTATAATTTTTGAAAGTGGACTCTTTGAGTGGAACATTCCAAAATAGTGTAGTGGACTTTTTGCTATAACGGAGGGAGTAGTAATTTGTGTTATGTAATCTTGGGTTTAGGACTGTTTGGGAATAAGTTTTTCTTGTTCTTTCATTTGTTAATTAAGGAAAATTGTTGTGATGTCCCTTGCAAAATTAACATTTGCTTGTCACATGATAGATTAATGAGAGAACTAACAAAATGATAGAAAGTAAGTGTTTTGTCAAAAAAATAAAATGAGTTTTTGGGTGAAAGGATCAAACATTAACTTTATTCTAAATTTTTTGATCCAAAATCTCTCATTTGGGAGAACTAAATTGAGAATTAAATTAGAACAGGGTTTGGAACTCTCGAGAGCACACCACATTGTTGTAATATATATACTCCATCTGTGCCTAAATTATTGTCCTGTTTGAGTCAAATCAGGTGTTTTTAAAATGAATAATCTTTTTTATGTTTCACAAAACACGTGATTATATTAATATAAATTACGTGTTGTAATTTTGAAAAAAAAAAAATTATACATCAAATTTTCATATAAAAAACACCTAATTTGACTCAAAAAGTCAAACAAGGATAATAATTTAGGCATAGAGAGAGTATATAATGTTGAGCATACAATCCAGAAACTGTAAAGTAAATAAAAGTGCAGAACAGAGAAATTAAAATTATAGATATGAGATAAATCTCTACTACTTTGATTCTGCGAAGGGAGAAAATAAATTTTGATTTGAGAAGAATAATCCGAGGCCTGTGAGGCTCACAGTCTCCTTAAAGCAAATTCGACCAACTCCCGTTCTGTGCTCGGAGTATTTCGAAGGCCGGCTGCTTCCCAGGATACAACGGACGCACCGGATAACTTTTGCACTCGAAGTTCCGGCGAACTGATGATGTTGTGCTCGAGCTTGATCACCACAGGAAGCCAAGGAAGATAGCTCGAGGTGCAGATGCAGTTTTTGAAAACAAAGGATGCAGTGTTCGCCCGTAAACAATGAGGAATGCGAGATTGCTGGAAGCTGTATTCTGTCTCTTTTTCCTTGAGAGTAATCTGTGTATATTTATAAGATAACAAGTCCATTGACATGCCAAAAAAAAAAAAGCCTAATTCATTGAGTCTGTTCTCGAAACTCAGTAGGTATTTTAAGTTTCAAAATTGCAAAACACAAGTGAGTTCAAGTAGTCAAATTTCTGCGACATTCGTGTCGGCAGGCAATTATTTGGCTCGAAGGCAATTTTGAATCGTGATTTGCAACCCCCATACTTGGGTGCGCGCAAGGGAGTGTGTCTTCTCTACAACAACTTGAGCTTCACTAAGAGCTCAAGTATATAAACCACCCTTGCTTTAACTTCTTTTACCAATGTGGGATTAACCCACTTCCAAAGTCACACTTTGCCCTTTAATATCTCATTCATCCGAGCTTCGAATCGGACAAATAAATATTCGATCTCGATGTTCTCACGGAGTAG
This sequence comes from Platycodon grandiflorus, assembly GCA_016624345.1. Lineage (NCBI taxonomy): Eukaryota > Viridiplantae > Streptophyta > Magnoliopsida > Asterales > Campanulaceae > Platycodon > Platycodon grandiflorus. Next base: position 74,910,953 of record CM028362.1, read on the forward strand.
AACACATTTTCACAATCACCCTCATCATTACATAAATGATTAACAAAGAAATTAATGCCACAAAAGCACAAATTCCTTCACAAATACACATTTTTCCAACATATAATATATTGAAAAGTGACGTTTCCACTAGGAAAAGTAACAAACCCCCTTATAAAAGCACCACTTTAAAAACTGGACGAAGATGAGAACAACAAATGCTCTTTTAATTTCTGTTATTTTTTTGTTTTTTTAATTTTTCTTTCAAATTCGGTAAGGTTAGTTGATTGCATTATGCTTCCATTTCCCGCGAGTCTATCATATATCTAATGGTCACCAACCGTTTTCTCTCTCTCTCTCTCTCTCTCACTTCACTTCCTTTTCTCAAAGTCTACTCTCTCTCTCTCACCCAAAAATGGACCAAAATGAAGAAAATAAACTGACCCAGATGAAGAACTCACTTCAGAAGCTTGCTTCTTCACCAGAGGTAACTTCCTTTTAATGTTTTCTAATTCTATACTCTGCTTTTCCCAGAAATTAATTGTACTTTGTGCTTACATCTTTGCTCCCTTTTACTCTCTGTCTTGTAGAAGTATGGAGACCCAACACTGAAGAGGTTCTTGATTGCTAGATCAATGGACCCAAACAAAGCAGCCAAGATGTTTGTTCAGTGGCAAAAATGGAGAGCTTCTTTCGTCCCATCAGGTTCCATCCCCGATTCCGAAGTGCCCGATGAATTGGAAGCTAAAAAGGCTTACTTACAGGGTTTATCCAAGAAAGGGCACTCTGTTCTCCTTGTAAAAGCAAGCAAACATTTTCCTTCCAAGGATCAACCCCAGTTTAAGAGTAATTATTTTTCTCCATTAATTTCCATTCTCCCCCCAACCCCCAAAATTAGTTTTAATTTTGCCAGTGCTCGTTAGATACACAATAATAGTCATTTCATAAACCCATGTGAGCACGAACAAATTTCATTTCATGATAGTTTAAATAGTATGAAAAGAAGTCACGATTGTTGCGTACCAGATGAGCTCTAGGTGCTAGCATTACTCCACTAATCATTTGCTGGAAATCGATATATATTAGCATTTTTCAACTTCAGCACTACATGGTATAGTATGAGAAGCATTTGGTACAAGCAAACGAAAGCATCAATGGACTCATTCAGTCAATGATGGCCCATCATTGACTGAATGAGTCCATTGATGGCTTGTATTCCTCTTAACTTGAAACTCCTTCATCAAAGCCATTTAGATTAGGATTACTAGCTAGAAGATTAACAATTCTAGTGCTGTTGTGATCAGTACGTAGCTAGTTGTGAGGCCATTCAATGGTTTTTCAAGTGTGTATATGCATTGCTAGACAATTTGCCTCCTATTTTTATTTTTTGATTGTTTATTAGGCCTCACCAGGTTTTCTCTTGGTAATTTATTTATTTTTTAATTTTTTTAATTTTTTAAGTAAGGGTCCTTAGTTCTGCAATACTTGGAGACATTCTGCAAAGGGCAGTAGTTCATTAAAAATCACAAGCAAGAGGATATCACTATCATCTCCTGAAAAAAAAAAAAAACAAACAAATAAAGTTCTCATAACATTTGTTATATAAATATTTAGTGTTTGTCAAAGAGTGCTAAGAGTAGGAGGCTTGTCATTTCTACAATGAAAATGATGGGTTTTAGTTCAGCTGATCAGGTGTGATGAAATAGTCCGTCGACCTAATGGCGTGGACTCATTGTTCAAATTTTTTTTAGCCGATTGGGACATTAGAGAGAGCCAGAGAGGTCGCAAGGGAATTAAAGTATTATCAGTGGGGCCGATCGATGATGTTTCACTCATAATCAACTGAACTACTACACAAGATAAATAGGAAATTGAAAACATGTGTGCTAGATGCTATTTATATTTGCTACAGATCAGCATTTTCTTGTTTATACTATCTTTATTTATTTATGTTTGATTGTAACAATTGGATTCCCAGACTTTATGCATATTTTACATGGTTATGCAGACACTTTTGCTGATTTTTTGGAGCTTGAGATACCATCGATCATATATACCAATGCTTTGTATTTCATATCAATGCTTTATTGTCTTTAGCTAAAAATACAAACATGAAAATTACGAATAATAAGCTCCAGAGCATCTTTGTAAGAAAATTAAAATGTTTTTGCCATCATTCTTGACCAATTCCTGTCCTACTATGAGTCAACTTACTTCCGCTTATATATATGGAGGATGGTCATATACATGTTTGAGTCTTTGAGCATTTCTGACAACAAAGCGCAACTTAGATGGTAAGACGCTTCACCTACAACCGATACATGGTGGGTTCGAGTTACCAAGGGGGTAAGTGGGGAACACTATTGATCCTCTTTAAGAAAAAGAAATTTTTTTTTTGAGTATTTCTTGTGATTACACGTCGTACTCCATTAGAAAAAATGGAGAAATTTAATAAAATCAAATTGGTGCTAAAGAAAGAATATCCGTTTGGTGGGGCTGTCGATGTTCCCCTCACAGCAGAACTACATAAGATATAGGAAGGTCAATATGTGTGCTGCATCATGCATTTGGTTATTTATACTTACATCTTTATTTATATTCACTGCAGATCAGCATTTTCTTGTTTATCTATTGAAGTAATAGTTTGACTTCCAGACTCTGTGGTGAAGATTATTTGTTTATGCTTACTTAATATGGTTGTGACTTGTGATCAGATTCTTTTGCTGATTTTCTGGTGTATTAATGAGATGCCGATTCATGCTATTATAGACTTGTTTAGTGAGCTTTGTATTGATACCAAATTATCATATCCGTAGTCAACTATTTGTATTGATTCCAAATTATCATATCCGTAGTCAACTATCATCCTATACTATAAAAAATAAAAACATGAAAAATCAATGAGTTAGTATCTCCATGAAGAAGAATCAGCACTAGATGCATAGTTATTGTTCTAGTTAAGACTCTTAATGTAAGTACCCCAAACCCACATCGGATAGAAGTGGGAATGATAGTAGGTTTATATGTCACTTAGCAGTCTAGTACCAATATCGTCTACGGACTATTGGGTAGGGTTGTGGTGGGACTAGTTGACCCAGGTTGGTTCGGACTTGTATTCCAAAAAGCTGAAAATGAAAATAGGGCTCTTAACCATATCACAAAAACAAAAAAGGAGAAAATTTATTAATGCATATAGCATTCCAGAATCTTTAGAGATTATATGAGTTCTTATTACTACTTTGAATTGTACTCTATTAAAAGAATTTGGAGAAATTGTAGGAAATACACTCAAGGTATGTTTGAGTGATTTTGGGACTATATGTAAATCTTTTGCCTCTTCATTGCAGAATTTGTGGTTCATCTGCTTGACAAAACAATTCGAAGGTATGCTCAATTATCGTCAAGTTTGTAGTTAATAGATAGACACAGCTTTAACTAAGCCTTCTACACCTTCTTTTGCTAATTCAGTTCCTTCAAAGGAAGAGAAATAGGGGATGAAAAGTTGGTCGTGGTTCTCGATCTAAAGCAAATTAGTTATAAGAACATTGATGCTCGTGGGTTCATTACTGGTTTTCAGTTTTTACAGGTAAATTAGTTCAGTTTGTATCCGCTATCATATTTTATTGCATTGATACGGAACGATTCTCTTCATTTTTCAAAAGCAAGGATTTTGGCGAATTTGTCAACTGTAATTATAGGCTGAATAGTGAATATGTCTCCTGTCGAATAACCTATCCTTTCATATTCATATCTCTATTTTTGCTCCATTTTTTGTAGGCATATTATCCAGAGCGCTTAGCAAAACTTTTCATACTAAATATGCCATGGTTTTTTGTGAGTGTTTGGAGGATGATTTCTCGCTTCCTGGAGAAAGCTACACTGGAGAAGGTATGCTACATTTCTTCAACATACCTAATACACGACAAAGACCAACTAAGTTGTAACAGACTTGCTATTCACGGGTGCATACCGAAAATTAAAGCAAAACATTTACCTCTGTCCTTAAATATGTGTCCTTTTTCAGCCTAAAGAGTATCATTCCTACGTACGTTACATGGATTCATACTAGTTGACTTGTCATACAAAACTCAAAAACATTGTATCTTTGTTTCTGAGATGACATTCATCTATGAAAGGAGATAAGACTATCCATATTAGTGTAGGTTCTACTAATTGACTAGACACTCAAGGTAGTTTTGGTTCAAAGGGCAATTGTAGTAATCCATGGCCTAATTTGTGGAAGGATTCATGTTAGGTATCCACTTTTAGAAAGTTTTTTTTATCTGCATTAACATTAATGACTTTGGAAATTGTTACGGTAAAATGAAAAAAATAAAACAACGGATGTTGGTATTTGCCCTTGTGTAATATTCTTATCGAACTTTCCAGCAGTTCCAATTCTACTTGCTTTCGTTGGGGTTAGAGATACTTCTACTCACGAAGTTATCAATAACTAAGTTTCTTTTATCCAGAAGCATCATGAATCAAAATGCGTATATATTGCTGATTTATCTAATGTATGCTGAATTAGCCTTAAACCCTAGCTATGACTCTGCATCCAACTAAAGAAGTGTAGATTTTGGCCAAAATATCCACAGCTGCATTAAATCATGACCAAATACTTGTGCTTTTATATCCGAAACTATCTTCTGTCTTCTCAAGTTAAACTTCGACTCTGATAAATCTAAATGCAGATTGTAATTATAAGCACTGAAGACGAGAGGCGGGAGGTTGTTAGAGAAATTGGCGAAGAAGCCTTACCAGAAGAGTACGGTGGGAAGGGGAAGCTTGTCGCTCTCCAAGACGTTGTACTGTCCTCGTTGGAGGATTAAGTCTACATGATGACATGCACCGGCCTGTGACTGCCACTGCCTACAATTTTCTGACCATGCCTTCTTCTCAATCATTCGTAGTCTATTTGGATGATATATTCATCATTTGTTCAGATCTTATCGCTATTGCCAACCTCAAAACTCTGAATAAAACTTTTTCGCTCCGTAACAATGTGTTTCGTCAATGAGAACAAATGATGCATGATAGAGTTCAGTCCTACCGTCAAGTCTCAGTTGCACACAATTTTTCCTATCAAGGATCTGGCTTCACTCAAATACTTTCTGGCCGGCCTGGAAATATCCATGAATTCTATTGGGATTTGCATATATCTATATATGAAAGCACAATGTTGATATTCTTAATGAAATCCAATGTGCAACCTCAAAACTACGGGAAAATTATATTTTTTGGGGCGATGTCGTCCCTTCCGTCAAACCTTCATCCAAAAAATTAACGGGCATGCTTACATTAATGGTAAATGGTTCAAAATGATACTTGTGGAAAATGGAGGGCCCACCAAATTTTTTTTTCTCTCCCTCAATCTCACATCCAGAAAATCCCATGTTCATCCCCTCACATGATCATCATTTTACTATCCTTCTAGTTTATCATGTTCTGTTTTTCCCTTCAATTTTATTAGGTGACTATGATGAAGAAAAATTAATGAAGATGGACATATATAATTTAGTTGCTTCTATTTTCCAAAAATTAAGAAATTACATCTAGGAGGTAGAAAAAGAAAGAAAAGTGCAAGATGGTATAAACATTTAGAGAGTTGCTATTTACACCCAAGAATTCACCGAGTACACCTCACCCTAATATTTTCCATCACTCAAAAACTAAGTGCACCCCTTTTAATTTCCTATTATATACTCTTACAATTAATATTTTTCCAAAATTAACCCATCCTACTAAGTACACCCCACCCTCTTTCTTCCTCTCCCCCCCACACACCAAGACACCCCACCCTTCTTCTTCCTCCCACCCACGCCCCCTTCCTCTTTTTTTTTTTTTTTTAAAAACCCCCTTCCTCCTCCTTCCCACCACCCGCCCCTTCCTCCGTTTTTTTAACACCCCTTCCTCCTCCTTCCCACCACCACCGTCAAGCCCACCCCTTCCTCCCTCATTTCCCGCCTCCCCACCCTCCTTCCTCCTCCTCCTTTCCCCCCACACCAATCAAGCCCACCCCCTTCCTCCCTCCTTTCCCGCCTCCCCTCCATCCTTCCCCCACCACCGGTGCAACCCGCCTCCCCTCCCTCATTCCTCCTCCTCCTTCCCCCCACACGAGTCAAGCCCACCCCCTTCCTCCCTCCTTTCCCACCTCCCACACCAGTCAAGCCCACCAGTGCAGCCCGAATCCAAAATTGGGCATGTTTTTTTTTTTTTTTAAGTTGTTCGGCACTCTTACGGAACACCCATAGTGGTGTTCGGTACCCTTACGGAACACCAACAGTAGTGTTCGGCACCCTTACCGAACACCATAAAGGGCATTTAAGTCAAAATTTATAATGACATTTTTATAATATATGCATTGGGGTATACTCAGTAAAATTCTGGGTGTAAATAGCAACGCTCAAACATTTGACAATCCATAATCAAAGATTGCGAATAAAATCTATCGTGATTTTTCCAAATCTTAGAGAAGTTTTCTATGTTTTCTTGAAGATGGTGGATTCTTGTGAGATCATGGTTAGATAGATCTCTGTTGCACCCACATGAAAAAACACCATCAAAATGTAAAAACCACACACGCACACACACACACACACACCTGTTCATCCCCCCACACACCCAGATGTGTGAAGAAATCTAGATGTGTGAAGAAATCTACAATATCTTGAAGATGGCACTGTAAGTGGCCCGGGTATGGAAAAACCCAGGTTGCCGGCCGGCCCAATCGAAAAACTTCAAGCACGATAGCATGTCGTTGCCGTAACCCAAGACCTCAAGAACTAAGGTGATGTGATCCTGAGGTCCATAAATAATATTCTACAAGTGGAGGGGCTAGTATGTCAAGTTTTGAAGCCTAGGAGTGAGTTTGGTCGTAATAAAAGGGTCAAAAAAGACTCTAAAACGCGAGTTTTGGCATGTAAAATCCCAAAACCAGGATTCTTTAGGGTTTTTGTGTATTTTTGTTAGGTTTTCTTTTCCATATTGTATTACTAATTACCCTATGTATTTTAGGAGTTTTGTTTTGAGAAGTTTCCTTGGATAATTAGTTTCCTTGTGCAAGTAGCTTCCTTGTGTAATTAGTTTTCTTATGTAATCTTAGTTTTTTTGTTGGAAAAGGTTTGTAGCCTATATAAAGGCATCTTTATTGTAATTAAAAGGGACGTACAACTTTGAGATTAAATTAAATTGAGAGAATTCTTCAATTTTTTTTGTTCTTTGCGAACTATTCGAACTTATCAGGATTGTCCTGTGGCGTTCACCCTTTTCAACTTATCAATTGGGATTTCATACCAATTGTGGCGTTAATTCTTATACCAAGGTTCGTGGTCATCTCAATTATCGGGTTGCGGCTATACATGCCAAGGTTTGTATTTGGACTGATTCATCGGGTTGAGGTGTCACCTTCCATTAACTTCCTTGATCTTAGCTTCCGTTCCGCGTAAAAACGTGATTCATTTAGTATCAAAGCAAAGGTTCGTTCATAATCTATCTTTTCAATTTCTTTCTTTTTCATCTTCTTTCAATTCCTCTTAGTCTTCGAACTTTGGTCATAAACCCTAGTTCGTTCTTTCAAAACTTTCTTTCTTAGAATCTTTGTTTTATTCAAATCCTTTAAAAAAAAATCTGGCCGAGCCAAAAGGCTGCCAAACCTTCCAAAAAAATTTTGCCGTCCCTAAAAAGTTTGAATTAGGAACAACCTGACTTAAGCCTTTAAATTGTGCCTAAAAGTTGTTCTGGTCGTCCCAATAGTCTGGGAAAAATTCCAGATTTGATTTCAATTTGTGCCTAAAATTCAGGCCATCCCTAAAGGTGGACAAATTTCCAGAATTGAATTTTCCCTTGATAAAGCTCAAAATTTAAATCTTTTTGTTCTTAATTATTATTAGTCCTTTCTTAATTATTGTTGAATTGCCACTTGAATTTGATAGTGATTTAGTTAGTTCAATAAGAACCCTAAAAGAATTATTTGAGTGGAAAAAAAGGCAAGCATGTGTGAGAGTATTTGGGGGTAAAAGCCTAATTGTGTGATACACGAGTGCGAGTGATCATAACTCGAGTGAAACATGTAAGGGAGTGTGATGAGGTTCAAGTTAGAGGAAGTGCACGTGATGATGGATAAGATAAGGAGAGCGATAAGGTTAGAATTTGAAGAATTACATCAACGATTAGATCGGATAGAGAACGCACATGCGAAGCTCCAACAACATGTTCCAAACGTGCGTAGGAGGGATGGAATAAAAGATGAAGAGGTGGGGCGGGAAGATGACAATTTACGCGGTATCACAATGGTACCAAGGCTATGAAGACAAAATGAGATTGCAAAAAGAGGAGCGAAAGAGAGGAAAGTGAAAGAGAGGAAAAGGAGCAAGAGAAAAAAAAGAAAAAAAAATTGAGATAGAAAGAATTGAGAGAGAGGAGAAAGAAAAAGAAATTGAGCGAGAAAGGATAGAGTGGGAGAAAATTGAGCAAGAAAAGTTTGAGCGAGAAAGGGTGAGAAAGAGGAAAATGAGAGGGAGTTAAAAGGTTCGAGAAGAGCAAAAGATGTTGCATGCCTATGAAGATCCGTTTGACTTCGAAGTTCCAACTCAGTTTGTATCTTTGTTCATTAAGCAACTTATCAACAACTCCTTCTTTACAACCCAATGGGCAGATTGGATGGACCTCGTCTCAAGAGTAGATTATTGAGTTCCACGTGATGATTCGAGGACGAATCATTTTCAAGAGGATGGGAATGATGTGATCCTGAGGTCCATAAACAATATTCTACAAGTGGAGGGGCTGGTATGTCAAGTTTTGAAGCCTAGGAGTGAGTTTGGTCGCAATAAAAGACTCAAAAAAAGACTCTAAATCGCGAGTTTTGGCATGTAAAATCCCAAAACCAGGATTCCTTAGGTTTTTTGTGTATTTTTGTTAGGTTTTCTTTTCCATATTGTATTACTAATTACCCTAGGTATTTTAGGAGTTTTGTTTTGAGAAGTTTCCCTGAATAATTAGTTTTCTTGTGCAAATAGTTTTCTTGTGTAATTAGTTTTCTTATGTAATCTTAGTTAGTTTTCTTGTTGGAAAATGTTTGTAGGCTATATAAAGGCATCTTTATTGTAATTAAAAGGGACAAATTTGAGATTAACTTAAATTGAGAGAATTCTTCAATTTTTTTTGTTCTTTGCGAACTATTCAAACTTATCAGGATTGTCCTGTGGCATTCACCATTTTCAACTTATCAATTGAGATTTCATACCAATAGTGGCGTTAATCCTTATACCAAGGTTCGCGGTCGTCTCAATTATCGAGTTGCGGTTGTACATGCCAAGGTTCGTATTTGGACTGATTCATCGGGTTGAGGTGTCACATTCCATCAACTTCCTTGATCTTAGCTTCCGTTCCGCGTGAAAACGTGATTCGTCGAGAATCCTTGGCGAAAATTGTAAATGATACGATCTTTGCCAAAAATTCTTGACGAATCACGTTTTCACGCGGAACGGAAGCTAAGATCAAGGAAGTTGATGGAATGTGACACCTCAACCCGATGAATCAGTCCAAATACGAACCTTGGCATGTACAACCGCAACTCGATAATTGAGACGACCGCGAACCTTGGTATAAGGATTAACGCCACTATTGGTATGAAATCTCAATTGATAAGTTGAAAATGGTGAATGCCACAGGACAATCCTGATAAGTTTGAATAGTTCGCAAAGAACAAAAAAAATTGAAGAATTCTCTCAATTTAAGTTAATCTCAAATTTGTCCCTTTTAATTACAATAAAGATGCCTTTATATAGCCTACAAACATTTTCCAACAAGAAAACTAACTAAGATTACATAAGAAAACTAATTACACAAGGAAATTACTTGCACAAGGAAACTAATTATACAGGGAAACTTCTTAAAACAAAACTCCTAAAATACCTAGGGTAATTAGTAATACAACATGGAAAAGAAAACCTAACAAAAATACACAAAAAACCTAAAGAATCCCGATTTTGGGATTTTACATGTCAAAACTTGCGTTTTAGCGTCTTTTTTGTCCCTTTTATTGCGACCAAACTCACTCCTAAGCTTCAAAACTTGACATACTAGACCCTCCACTTGTAGAATATTATTTATGGACCTTAGGATCACATCATAGGGCTTCGGTAAGGTGGAGATCGAGGCAAGATAGAGCCAAATCGGCATCTTGATACAGGGCCAAATCGTTGTCGTCTTCCCCTTGAGCGGCTAAGATTTCATAGATTCGGTCGAGTAATAGTGAGAGTACGACGTCTTCGACTCTTAAATTGACAGCGGGAAAAAGTAGAGCCGGAGGCGAAGGGGAGAAAGGGTTTGAAGGGGAATTGACGGCGGCGGCGGCAGTGGTGCTGGAGTAGAGAAAGAAGGAGGTGTCGTTTGTGAGGGAGCCCTAGATTTCTTCACACATCTGGGTTTGGGTGGCATCTAGATTTCTTCACACATCCGGGTTTGTGAGGCAATGAACTGAGGATTTTCTAGGTGTGAGATTGAGAGAGAGAAAAAAAATTATTGGTGGGTCCTCCATTTTTCACAAAAATACGTTGGTAAAATCAGTCGTAGTCAAAAATATAATTTTCCCCAAAACTACCGATTGAACATTAAAACCTTATATATATATATATATATAGATATATATATATATATATATACATATATATATAAGTGGAGGAGATTGGTAAGTAGACTCAATTATCTCACTATAAACTAAAGGTATTAAAGTGACATTTTTCTAAAACTAAAGGGGGTCAAGTGAACCCCATGTGGTTAGGGTGGCTTCAACATTACGTACGAGTGAGACCCACCAATTAACGTAGAAAACAAATTAAGAATAAAATGATAAAAGTAACATCTTAAAAATAAAATATTAGAAAGTGGAGACTTTCTGAAATAGTTTAAAAAGGAAATATGAACCTTTTTTTTTGGAACGGAGGAACCAACAGTTATAAATAATGTTTTTTAAAAAAAATCGCCAAACATATACACTTAAGTTCTCAATATCGCTAGGGATTAAGTAACATCATAAACTCAGAGGTCGTTCGTTATACTAGCGTTACAACATGAAATGGAATCAATAATTTGGAGGATGTCGAATGTTGCTCATGTTAGATTTGTCATTGCGGAGACCAAATCGAGGCTCGGCAATTAGGCGGGAATGGTGAAGGTGAGCAATAGAGAGGAGTGATGGAGGTCTCAATAGAGATGGATGATGAGTTCACAACTTCATAGAGCGAGAATGTAGAAAGAGAAATATTAGAGGGAGATCAAGAACCCCGTTAGTCGGCTCTTTGACAAAGGAGCTTTGGCAAATTGTTAAAGCTAAAAGATAGTGTGGCGGGCGGAGTGACATTTAAGTATAAATTTATTTGGGTGAATTACAGTCAGTCCTTTTTAAACATTTGTAATCGCTCCAGTCCACTCATCTTTTTTTAAAACCGGAAAAATGCATTTTTGGGGCGAAAAGACGATTATGCCATTAATGAAAGAAAAACACGCGCGCATCAGTAATCCAAGGCATCGCGATGAGTAATCCAAGGCATCGCGTGGGTTAATCATCGTGATGAGCAACCAAGGCATCGCGATGAGTAACCAAGGCATCGCGATGAGCAACCAAGGCATCGCGATGAGCTACACAGGCATCGCGATGAGTAACCAAGGCATCGCAATGAGCAACCAAGGCATCGCAATCAGTAACCCAAGGCATCGCGATGAGTAATCTAAGGCATCGCGTGGGTTAATCATCGCGATGAGCAACCAAGACATCGCGATGAGTAACCAAGACATCGCGATTAGTAACCAAGGCATCGCGATGAGTAATCCAAGGCATCGCGATGAGTAATCCAAGGCAACTACTACGATTGGTAAATCATTGATTAAAGTCTCAAAATCAGTCTAAGAACATCTTCCTCTGTTTCGAAAGACACCGCCAAGCTCGATTTGGATCTCAAAATAGTTTTTTTTTAGAAAAATTGTGCACAAATGTAATACTAAGTTAGGATAATAATATGGGATTGATTTTAAACAAATTCGAAGCTTAAAACATAGATTAAAGTGGCCAAAACAGCCCAAGAATAAAGAAAAACGGGATGAACTCAAAAAATTTGAATTTGATCAAATTGTGATCAAATTCGTGTTTTATGCATGGAAATTGATACCTAAACATGAGGGAAGACTATATTAACAACATGAAATCATTTATACATCAATTCGAACCTCAAATTTGAAGCAACGATGTTGTTGAGAGCATTTTAGAAAGAAAATTCTCAAAGTGCCTTTTAGCAGTTTAAAAAAAAAAGGGTGGACTGAAGAAAAAAAAAGTTTCAAATAGTAGACCGGCCATCAATTTCCTAAATTTATTTGGTCTCTAGGGTACAAATTAAGACCAATCAATGGTCCATAGGTTGGAAAGCCAGTTCTAGTTTTTTTTTTTTTTCGAATGAACATTCTATTTTTGGTTGACTTCCAAACACACTAATGGAATGAGATAGCTCGAATGCCCATTCATTTCTTGTTGAATTCCACGTTACTACCAAACATCACGTAAGAAACTTGTCTTCATTCTCAATTTGCACGAGTGGATTATTAACACCCCTTTATTTTATATAGACGCTAAATGACGCACCTATACATGCTAAGTGACGCACATTTTTAATGAACCTTTTATAATATGACAAAAGTGCCCTTGGTTATTATTAGAGATAATTAAGATTAGAGTTAATATTAATGTTAATGACAATTCAATATTAAGATCAAGTATAAAAATATTTGTACAGTTCGGACAAATTTAACGTAGTATGTACTGTTCAACTACACAGACAAGAGTGATAAATACCACACTTCTTTTCCTAAAATTCTAAGTCTCCCTTTTTAACTCTCACTCTTTTTTTTAACTCTCTCCCTTTCTCTCTCTAAAAGTTTCCTCTCTAGATCTCTATATACGGTGATATGGATTCTAACAACAATGGTAGTTTCTTGCGAGATGACTATTTCACGGTAAATTTTTTTCATTTTTCTTCATTTATTTATTTTAAAATGTATGTTAATTTATTTAAAGTGGAAAAATTAGGGGTTTTTTTACGCTAGGAAGAGAGCTGGCCTGGCCAATTGTAAATAACCGGCTCGGCTATATAGCAAACAGCCGGGCAGACCTTTTGCTATATAGCCGGTCCAGCTCATTACAATACGACCAGTCCGGCCCTGCTGAAAAATTAGGGTCTTTTTTTTTATTAAATAAAATTATCCTGGCCCTACACTATTCTTTTTTTTTTTTTTTGGGAAATTAGCAACATGACCAACATACTATCATTTGATAACATATTTGACCAACGAACTCCCAATATACCAAATGTGACCAATGTACTTACGAATTGAGTGTAATGTATGTAAGACCCCATTCCCGTTTCCATCCTATTTCACTCGTGGTTACTTTTGAATAATCTATGTGACCTTCATAGTTCTGTTTTAAACGGCCTTGAGATGGAGAAAGTTACATACAAAAATAAGAAAATATGCTAAAACTCGGATTTTCGGCCTGTAGGAACAACCTGTGGTAAATCGAGCACAACATTGTGTAGAGAACTTGGAATTCGAATCCGTTTGATCCTGTGCAAACTAGACAGCTAGGACTTTCCAACCATAATTTATTTGTTAAATTTGGACTTGTATATTGCTCCAGGTAACCTGTTAAAGTTGATCCAAAATTCTGCAAAAGTTGTATTGTATTACTACTATTCTTTTAAATAATCAAAATTGATATTTTCATATTAATTAATTAATTATGGTTAGTTTTAATAAAGTATAATCATACCTAATTTAGTATAGAGAGAGAAATATTAGAGGGAGATCAAAAACCTCGTTAGTCGGCTCTTTGACAAAGGAGCTTTGGCAAATTATCAAAGCTAAAAGATAGTGACCGAGAGGTACGGAGTGACGTTTAAGTGTAAATTTATTTGGTCTATAGGGTACAAAAACAAGACCAATCAATGGTCCATAAGTTGGAAGCATCATGGAGTGATCCTATCAAACTGAAATAAGCACAAGCTGTTAGAAATACAACCTTTGGTGTATGCATTGACTAGAGAGAAAATCAAATCACAAGTCAATAGTAATTATACCTTAACACATTTGGCTACAAAGAAAATAGAAATTATTTGAAGGTTGATTTTTTTGCATGGTTTAACAAATCTCTTTTGGTGTACCAACGCGAAAACTAAGGAATTCAACCAAGAACGCTGGTAAGTAATGAAGACTTAATATCTAACTTTATAGTTTCGGCTTCCAATGATCTCAAGTATTGGTAGTTTCAATTAGAGATCCACATTTGAAAGGCGGCTCTTGGTTGTTAAACACTTTTGGAAGAGAAAGAGAACAACCTCGAGGGAAGTTACCAATTTGCCCCTTTAAAATCTCACATGCTTTGCACATGGACGATTAATAAAGCACATGCTTTGCACATGGACGATTAATAAAGCACGATTAATGGCTGATTTAACAAAAATAGCGCACTTTTGAACACTTTTTGAAATCGGGGACTAATGCTAGAAATAGTGCATTTAACCTAACAACTATATATACTACGTGAAGATCCATGGGGTACAAAGTATCTAGCTAGATACATCTACTAAGTAATCTAAACAATCCAATGACTATACATCATCTAGTGAAACAATACATTTTACCATCTTGGCTAAACTAAACAAATACTCTATATTATACAAATTGTCTAGTAATATCTTCGAAATCTATGTTGACGAGGGGGATGTGGGAAATGGAGGGCCAATAATCTCCTTTCTCCTTCTGACACCTTTTTTTCACGAGTGGACATTGATAAATTTCAAGAGTTGAAAGCGTGTGAAGCAGAGTATGGGGGGGCAACGATCGAAGCTTAGGACAGTTATAGATGACGAGGTGTTCAAGAGAGGAGAGGTTTTCAAGGCCCTTGGAAAGAGATTCCAATTTCTTCAAAGTCCCGATTTCAAGACGTGTTAACGATGTACTAGTAGGGAGCTGTTTTCCCACCTCTGAAAAGGAAACCAGTTCAGGAAAATCTCCTTGAAATCTGAGTGTGCGGAGAGAGGTTGGGAGTGTTGCTAAGCCCCACTCCGCAATTGGCTGCTTCACATCCCCAATTGTTAGGGATACTAAGTTTGGAGGCCAACGCCCACGACTTGGATAAGACTCCATATTCTTACAACCAGTGATACACAGATCTCGAAGAGAAGTTAGGCTTTGCATCTCATCATCATCGCAGCACATAAAGTACTTGAGGTTTGTGCAGTCCTCGATATGGAGAGTTATCAGAGTGGGGGACAGACTTCTTTCTGGAATGGACTCTATGCCTTCACACTCATTTATCACTAATCGAGTGAGATGAGCGAATCCTTCTTCTGATAAGGATTTTAGATTTGACCAATTAAAATAACTGATTGATTCAAGCGAAGACATGCCCACCTCTTCTGGAACCTCCAAATTCTTGCAATTCGAAACTTCCAGACGCCTAAGAGTGGTGGGTAGCTTCTTGCCCATGGGAAAGGATGTGAGACATGGACATTCAGTAATATGGACACTTTTGAGATTAGAAAAGCCCTCTTCATGTTTGCCACTACTGCTTTCAGCCATGTCCATGGCCCCTTGTTCTTCAATATTTGGCTGCAAATCTGCTGCTGTTGATGGCATGTTCTTCAGTTTCTTGCATCCGCCGATAGTCAATTTCCTCAGAGACGTGATGCTGTTTTGCCAATTCGGCATCTTCTCAAGGTTATCACAATTGTACAATTCCAAGCTTTCAAGATTGCGAGGCGGACTTGCTCTTCATCTCCCTAATGATACGAGTTGTTTACAACCCGATACCCACAACGATTTAATCTTTAAAAGTACCTGACATGCAACTTCTTCTTGCCACAAATACCTCAGTCCATCACAATATTGTACTCTTAGATCTTCAACTACTTCCAGAAACCGAATAATCTCTTCATCCAGTTGAGTTAGCCCTGTCATACGACAAATCATCATCTTCTTGATTGAGCCAAGACCAGCCATACTTCTTAGCACCGCATTGCTGCACCTTGATATTGTTAACTCTTCAAGTGATGGAATCTTTGGAAGTGAAACCTTGCTCAATTTCAAACATCCAAACATTTTTATCTCCATAAGGCGCGGGAAAGCTCCTATAACATCTTCTTCACCATTGCTCAAATCAGTAGACCATTCTTCCCAACCATCCATATCCTCAAGCCTTAGATTTATGAGCGTGGAAAGCAACAAGATGAGGAGATCCGGCTCCAAAAACTCGGACCACTTGTTTTCACCCCATCCATGCCTATAATGACTAAGTTCTTTAGTGCGAGATAGACATCGAGTGATGGTAAATATACACACTTTTGCAACCACCAAGTGTTAAATTTACCACCTTACAGAACGAGTGATTCCCAATCCAACTAGGAAATTTCTGGCCTCCATAGAATTCAATTTTCAGACTTGCCAAGCCTATTTGAGGCTTTAGCGCATTGGATGTGAGAGGATGGGATTTACAATATAACAGAGAGTTGGCCGAAGAGGACCGAAAATTGAGAGGCTAAAAAAAATTGGATATCCGTTTGAATTAATAGTTGTGGAAAATATCCTTGGTGGGTGGAATGTGATCATTAATAATGAGAAGCGTAAACACAATCATCCATTGTCGGTTTATCACCAGTGACATAGATCCGAGACGATGTTTACTGAGAAGGAATTTGGTGTGATCGATGAATTAAGTAGTACAAACATCAAGGGGAAACAGATCCTAAACGCGATAAAGAAAGAAAATCCTGAAAACTACAGCAATTTAAGACAGGTACAGAAAATCAATAGTTTAGTGAAAAATAGTTTTTTGTTTAATTAATTGATAACATTTTCTTAGATTAATTTTAATGTAAATTTTATTTAATTTCACTCAGGTACAAAATGCCCAACAGAAGATACGGAGGAATAAAATGGGCAACATGACGAAAATGCATTATTTTTTTAATTTTTTTGAAGGATTTGGGATACCAGGCATGGTTTAGACACATGGAGGGGACAAACATTTTGAGCGATGTTCTGTTTGCTCACCCGAAGGTGCAGGAGTTGCTCACAATATTTCCATATGTTCTGTGTATGAATTATACGTATCGGACAAACAAGTATGATCTGCCTATGTTAGAGATAATTGGGATTACACCGATAGGGAAAAAATTTCATGTTGCATTCGCCTTCTTAAGGAATAGGAGGAAAAAAGCTTTTATTGGACACTTGGCAAGTGCGGATGATGTTTTGTTTAGCTGTCACACCTGATGTGATAGTTATTGATCGAGAGATGTCTCTAATGAGTGCTATTGAATTTCATTTTCTACAGTCAAAACACCTTTTATATTGGCAACACTTATCGAAGAATGTGATCAAATATATGGTACAACTGTTGAAAAATAAAATATATATTAAAGCATTTAGTTCAAGGTGGCGCAGGATAGTGCATGCCAATTATGAGGAGGAATATCTGCTTATGGTGGCTCAGATGGAAGAGGCTTGGTAATGGATCCCACTTCAGCTCACCTATGTTAAGAAGGAATGGTTGGAGCCGTACAGAGATCGATTTGTCAATGCTTAGACCAAAAATTACCTGCATTTTGGGACACAAACAACCAACAAGTACTAGTTTTACATTTAACTTTAATTTAACGATTTAGAAAATCCATTTTTATATTTATCTAATAAATGTTTATGTGATATGTTGTCTTACAGAGTGGAGAATGTACATAAAGAGTTGGTTATCCACGTCGGCAAACAGTGTGGATTACTTAGTCCTACAGATCCATGACTTAATCGAGCTCCAATTCAATGAGATCAAGACTACCTTTGAAAGGGCAAGGAACTTTGATTTGACAGTAACAGATAGGCTATTGTTTTATACTTGAGAGGTAAAGTCTCACACGAAGCCATTTATCTGCTTATCGAAGAGGTTGACGTACGGGGTAAGAAAATGGAAATTGGTACTGATGTTGAAAAATGTGGTTGTGCGTTAAGACTAACACATGGCCTACCTTGTGCCCATGAAATGAATTTGTTGGAGGCACCTAATCTACCGATTGATCCCCACGGTATTCACGTGTTTGGAGGACTCTACATATGGAGGGAGAAATAATTGAAGAATGTGTTGAGAGCTACTCTACTACAGATGATTTGCTCAACAACCTTATGACTGATATAAAAAAGAAGCATGAACACAAAAAACATCATTATGCCAGCCAGTTCCACGCATATGTACATTCTCATGTGACGGGTTCAGGTGAAGCACAGACTGAGCGACACAAAGGTCGTCCGAGGGAAAACTCGACTAAGAGAGACTTGTCAGACTGGGAGCATACCGAGAGGACCTACTCCATGCGCCAAAGAGTGACCCAATGTATATTTCGGGTCGAGGTTGATCTTCATCGATGCATAGTATGATTATTTTAAAAAGTGTCGGCGCGGTTATAACTAAAAAATGCCGGCTTGGCTATTTTCCAATCTCTCACTTAGGGTTCTACCCGGCTCCCCCCCTGCCCAGTTCAAATTCCTTTTTTTTCAAAATTTTCCAATTTAATTAATTAAAACAACTACTATTAATAGAAAATTACAAGGATATGGAAATAAAACATACCTTTTTGTCAAATCCATTGATGAAAAAGGCTTGAATGATGAAGAGGGAGGGAAGAAAGAGGAGAGAGAGAAAAAGAGAGAAATGTAAAGAATAAGGTTAGGTTAGTTTTTGTTTTTTTTTAATAGGCCGGCTGAAGGGGTAGATGGGTAATTATTGCTTTGGTGGGTGCAACACTTAACATGTTTGGGTGCATTGTTTAGCATCCCTCTTATTTTATTACAAAAATTCCATTATATAATAAGATGTTTCGCCCTTAGGTTTAGATATAATTTTTTTTTTTGGGTTGGTATTGTTCGGCTATGGTTGGTCGAGTCCGACTAGTGCTAGCCGAACATCACTAGCATGTTCGGTTAGGGCTAACCGAATATTCTTGTGATGTAAAGCCAACCAGTATTGAAGAATATCTCGTTCACTTCGTTGCAAAATCCAATGGGTTGAGAGCTGATTTTGGGTTCGGGATTGATTGTTCTTGTTGATTGAACTTGAGATCGAGGTTTTTGGAGGGAGAGAGACGATCTTGTGTGTGGGTGGATGTACGAGGGAGATTGATGATGGATATGGAGCTCTCAAAAAATAAAAGGAAAAAGAAAGATTTGGAGATACCATACCATTTTTATCAAGAACGAATAAGGAGGTGATGGTGCAGCCAAATTGGAGACTTTGAGATGCATGGTGCCGTTGCTGAGTTCAAAGAGCTCTACTTTATGTTGATCCGCCATTGTTACACAGAGTAACATGTATGGTTCAAAAAGCTCTACTTTATGCTGAGCCACTATTGTTACATAGAGTAAAAGGTATTGTGTGTGTAAGAGGTTCTCATCTATCTCTCTTAGGTTAGCTTTGCCAAGTAAAATAGGAAATTGAGTGGGGGTATATTTAATATGTTGAGGGACTACAAATGAAGAGAGATAATGTATTTAAAAAGTGAGTGTAACAGTGTAAGCCCACCATTTTCACTTTCCATCACTCTTAAAAAATCAATTTTGAGGGAAAATCCCTAGAGATGAAGGAAAATCAAATGTGTATGGTTCGGTTAGTTAAAGCATGCATTTCCCGCGAGGCATTTAGACGACCCTCCCTCCCACTCCGATTGTCGTTTTCTCAGTGTCTATTATTCAAACTATTTGAAACGAACAAGTTGAGTTGAGTTTGACGATCCTCCCTCCCCCTCCCCATCCATACAAATACAATTAACAAACTCACCTTTTTCCTGGGGAACTTCTCCCTCTAATCTCAGACCCAAGTCAAACAAGACACTTCCTATTCCAAAAATCCTCCCCAAAAAAATGGATCAAAATCAAGA
The DNA here is from genome assembly GCA_016624345.1 of Platycodon grandiflorus. Classification (NCBI taxonomy): domain Eukaryota; kingdom Viridiplantae; phylum Streptophyta; class Magnoliopsida; order Asterales; family Campanulaceae; genus Platycodon; species Platycodon grandiflorus. Next base: position 74,930,902 of record CM028362.1, read on the forward strand.
AACTAAGCTGACCCAAATGAAGAAATCACTTCAAAAGCTTGGTTCTTCCACAGAGGTAAGTAATCAATTATGTTTCATGTTCTAAATACACAAAATTTTCGCTCAAAATGCACTTTAGTTTGTTCATACATCTTGTTTTGCTCAATACTCTTGTCATGTAGAAATATGGAGACCCAACACTGAAGAGGTTCTTGATTGCAAGATCAATGGACCCAAACAAAGCAGCAAAGATGTTTGTTCAGTGGCAAAAATGGAGGGCTTCTTTTGTCCCATCTGGGTTCATCCCTGATTCAGAAGTCTCTGATGAATTGGAAGCTAGAAAAGTTTATTTACAGGGTTTATCCAAGGAAGGGTACCCTGTTATGATTGTAAAGGCAAGCAAACATTTTCCTGCCAAGGATCAGCCCCAATTCAAGAGTAATTTTCTTATTTATCCCGCTAATTGCTTTTACCAGAATTTTATTTTTAGTAGTTTTTTCCTTCTTTATTCTCTGGTGTTTAAGATTCTTGTCTTGATTCATCCACTGTACCTTGTTAACCTTTATTGTCCAATCAACAGGCCATCAAAAGTTTCTCTATTAAAGTCATTTTGATTTGGGCTAGTTGAAGTTTAAGAATTATTGTTGTGGTCTTTATCTCCAGTTGTAGGCCAATTATATGGTCTTCCCATGTGCGTTAGGCGTACATTGTTTGGTAATTGTCTCCCCTTCATTCTTGGTTTGGTTCGTTAGTTTGTTTGCTTGTTTGTTTTGTAATGAGTTTTAAAGATCATTCTGCCAAAGGACAATTGTATTTAAAGTCGCGATCGAGATTGCTATTGGTTTCTTATTCGAATGATAAGGTTTTCAGTACATTTCTTTTATAGTGTTTGTCAAATAGTGCTTGGAGAATGTCATTTCTGTAATGAAAATGATGGGTTTGGACCAATGATGATGAAACATTCTACCTACTGGTTGCTCATTTTCGCTCAAAGAGTTCTACTTTCTATTTTGGCATGCTTCTTAAGAGTACTTAATAAAAATTTAAGATCAAATTTCTTATGGCTTTCTAAATTTACCCTTATTAAATTGAAGTTATAATTTTGGAAACTATTATAATCCTTAAAATTAAGGGTGTTTGTTAAAATTAACTTTAATCCTTAGAACGTGGACTCTTTGATTGGGATTGAGGGAGTAGTTTAAAATCATAACTAAAATTTGGTATTGGGACCTTAGAGAGGGTATAGAATTAATTATCAGTTTGGTAAGCCCAACGATGTTAGCTTCATAACAGAATGCAATAAAATATGAAGAGTTCAGCATGTGATAAATTTCTTAATTTATATTTTCTATAGATCAAGTTTTTCTTGTCTCTCTTAAGTAATAGTTGGATTCCCTAACTTGGTGATGGAGATTATTAGTTAATGCCTATTTTACAGGTTGTCAGCAGATACTTTTGCTGGTTTTCGGGTATGAGATATCAATGCTGTTTATTAAAGACTTAGTGTAACTTTGTGTCTCCATACCAATGCTTCTTTTCTACACAGTCCACCATCTGTATAACAAAAAATCATTAATCTATTAACAACTAGCATGGATAATACTGGCTTCATCTTTATTGACCACTTTAGAACCCAAGACAAACATCTTTACTAATGAATTATATATTTAAATTGTGTAGTCCTAGGGTCAATCAAGACACTTCCACATAAATGATTTAATCCGTTGTCCTAGCCATATGTTCCATTGAGATGCTTTATAAGTTTCTTTACCAAAAAACAAAAAAACAAGAACAAAAAAGAAAAAGAAGAAGAATTGTTTCGCCAATAACTTTAGACACTCTTCCCCAATATAAGATGGTTGTGTAACTCTTTCATCAATATTTGTTCGCATGTTCTATAGTAATAGATGTCCCATTAAACTCTATCCTTTTCATTGAGCTTATGTTGTCGCACTCATAGATGGAAAGCATTCTGTATTTAGTAAATAGCTTGGTTGAATACTTGAATATATTATGTATGTGTTTGGTTCAATTTGTTTCTAAATCATGAAAAGTTTGAATTAATATCTTAAAAGGTAAAAATATATGTGTATATACCTAGCTGTAGCAGTTTAATCTGAATCTTATTATATATTTGGGAAAGCAGATCTCATCAAATTTTCACGCACAGAGATTAGACTTGCCACTCCTTTTGCCTCAATTGAAAAAAAAAAGAAAGAAAAGAAAATGTAAATATCAACCAAACTTTGTCGAGAGGCCTTTTTAGCAAGATTATTGGCCATCTCCACTCTAAACCTAGAATATCAACCAAACTTAAGGCTTGCTGAAGTATATCTCGGTTTAACTATATTAAACTAATGATAAAACTTCACAACTAGATTGATATTAAACGGCTTATCCATTTTAAGTTTCTTACTTTATTATAGCCATGCAATAACATCATGATTAGCCAAATCAATGATAATTAATTTCTTAAATTGGATTAGAGAAAATTTTAAATTATTTTAGGTTATGGAATTCTTTAATCAATCATAATACGTGGGATACTGTGTAATTTACGGCTCAACTGGAAAGACTTGAGTGTTTTAAGTTTGTATATTCACAGAAAAATATGAGTTATTTGAGAAACAAATTATTACGTACTATAGAGTATTGTATGATTTTAATATGAGTATTTACCAATTATGCTCCATTCAAAGAGAATTTCTCGTGGTTATTACGTGGGGATAACATTTCTACGAGTCAGATTTGTGGGTTAGTTGGTGATTCTTAGGACTTCCCAAAATGCATTGACTATTATGGAGAATCATGGGACAATTTTCTAGTATGTTGCATTCATCCATTTCATTTATGGGCCGGATTACTCGACACGATTGTAGAATAAATGCTGCTTGAATCAAAGCATCCAAATTTTGGAATTGCCTGAACTTCGCTTCTGAAAATCTGAACTATAATGACATGCTAGTGAATATAGTAAATCACTCATTTTTGTTTGGCCTCTTCATTGCAGGATTCGTGGTTCATCTACTTGACAAAACACTTGCAAGGTATGTTCTAATGATTGACGTGTATAACAATGTTAATAAGGCGTCCTTTGTTGTTTGTAATAATACAGAGTACTTTTCTTGCTGTTCTTAACCTGTTATTCTGTGTGTGTGTGTCTTAGAGAGAGAGAGAGGCCTTATAATTTGCAACTTAGAACATTGTATTTGTCTATTTGATCTAAATAGGTGACTTTGCTTTCTGTTGCTCACAGTTATTTCCAGAAACGACCCTCTTCCCGTAAATTTCTTGCGGCAAACACTGTTTATTAGTGCTTCTCCATTATTCCGTTTCTATCCCGCTTTCCATTTTATCTTCTATTTATGTTACTGAGATGCATGTCATGTGCTCACAAAACTTCTGGTCTTCGATTACTCTCCTATCTTTGATGTTAATTTTCCTCTATCATTCTCCTATTTCATCAAAACCTTCTCTGATTGGATTACACTATTCTAAACTGTATTCTTTCTCAAACTTGGGCCAAAATAATGTGCCAAGGTCATCATTTCCTTCAGTTTAAAATTATCTAGTAGTTCATGAGAATTGGGTGTCCCAACGAGGCTCAGTAACCTGATTGTACACACTTCTCGGCAGATTTGCATTTATAGTTTATTGGGTCTATTATGTACAAAAATAACTTCAAGTCTCACCTGGATCGTTATATGCTCTTTGCAGTTCTTTTAAGGGAAGAGAAATTGGAGATGAAAAGCTGATTGGGGTTCTTGATCTACAACAAATTAGTTACAAGAACATTGATGCTCGTGGGTTGATCACCGGTTTTCAATTTTTACAGGTAAATTTTTTATGTAATTATTTACATTTTACATGGTGGTAGGTTAGTCACTAGAGGAATACAAGTCTGTTACAAAAGCAAGGACATGGGGATTGAAAAGTTAATGTCCAGGATTACAAGGCCTATTTCTTAAATTTTCACAAAGCTTCTATTGTAGTATTTATCTCGTGTTCTACTTCATGATAAAGAAATTCTTTTGCTTAGATGTACTTCAACTTTAAATGCTCCCAATAAAATCTAGAAATCAAGTGATCTGGCCTATGATCTCCATGAATGCTCTTAATTTGGTGTGAATCCGAGAAACCTACATACTGTCGTTACTGGTTTTTATGTTCTTGCTACAGAGTTCTCCAATGTTTCTTGGTTACGTCCATGTATTATTTGGAGGTTACATGCTACATGAAACTTCACTCTTGGAACTTCTTCCGCTGAAGTCCTTGCATACTATTTGCCAGTATCTAGCAAAGTATGCAATTCAGCTGCTCCCTCTGTTTCAAAATAAGTGTCGTTTTAGCTAAAAGAATTTGCTCCAAAATAAGTGTCATTTTGGGTTTTCAATGCATATTTTGCCTAAATTACCCGTCTATATGCCAGTATCTAGCAATGTATATGTGCACTTCTCACATAACCATTTTGACGGAATAACAGCAACTCTAGGTCAAAGATGTCTCAGCTCACATTCCTATTTTAAATGACACTTTCTAATATAGTCAGGTGATTCACAATTGTATTCCTAAAGAGAAGTGAGCTGAGTTTATGATACCATAATTGAATCGTCTATCATTCGTTATTGTGCTGGTAGGTAATATTGCTCTTCATCTTTCAACAATTACTTTGGTGAGAATGTCTCTTGTAATAATTTCTATGCATGCAGAAGGTAAACATGCTTTTCTCCCCACTCTTTTGGCCTGCATTCTGGACAAGCACTTGACCAAATTATATCTGATTCTATTTATGTATTCTCTGCTTTGGTCCATTTTTTGTAGGCGTACTATCCAGAGCGCTTAGCAAAGCTTTTCATACTAAATATGCCATGGTTTTTTGTGAGCGTTTGGAGGATGGTTTCTCGCTTCCTGGAGAAAGCTACCCTAGAGAAGGTATGGTACACTTGTTTAACTTACAAATACTCTTTCTGCCCCTTTTGACGTCAATTTTCGTTTCTTTTTAATTGTCCCATTTCGAGCTTAGACTCTTGTATCCATGTACATCAGAATTATATTGCCAGGAATATGCCCTTTTAGCTACAGCGCTAAACAGTATATACCTAAAAGTTAGCTACCTCTCTCTCCCAAATACTTGTCAACTTTCTGCCTTTATTCTGTCCCTCAAAGAATTTCACCCCTAGGCTTATTAAATTCATAAATGTTTTTAGAGTTTTTACTAAATTATTATACTTTCAAAAATAATTCCCTAACCATAGAATTTTAAAACTATTTCTCAAACTGTGGTCCTTTTTAAAACTTGAAAGAATCGTGTCTTAATAAGAAAGGCTGCGAGTTAAGTGGCTAGGGAGGCACATAACAAGAAGCACGGAACATGGAGCAACCAAACCTGTTGTGATGAACCAAGATATTGTGATTCCTCTTTCTAATTTGATTTGTTGTTAAAAATCTGGATGTACACGGCTAGCATGTTTGACTTTTTTGTAAATATCGATTTAGTATAAATTAAAATGCCTACAAAGTGTATGAGAAAATGTTCCCAAGTAATAGATGTTAAACATTTCCATTGATTGCTATTTGACATAGGATTAAAAATTAATTTGATTTCCCACAATTTATTTGAATGAATGTGTAATTAGTTTTGTTCACGACAAAGCTTGTATTCTGGACTTGGTATCCGAAAAAAAAGTTTTAGAAGCACTCAAGTTATCTTTTATACAGTATGAGGTACCTCGTATTACTTATGGCAAGTGATCAAGTCCATATGAGGTATCTCGTACTCAATCTTCAATTTGTGGGAGCTATCCAGTTTGAAGCTTCTGCAATTATATTACCACAATTGATCTAGAGCAATCTTAGTAGAATTTCTTATTCAGTGAATTTTGTCCATGGTAGTGAGTTAAGCTAGAACATGACCTTTAAGCTTGATGTTAAAGGA